>JAQFZH010002324.1:0-16985 GCA_034695485.1 Entomobrya nivalis | reverse complement strand
ACGCACTTTTTACAGATTTAAAAACGTTTATCTATGACTACTAAAAATATCATAGAACATTCTCGCATTTTCTGACATGCACCGTACTAGTCAAAGTTGAGTTCAACAAACAAGCGCACTAGTGCCACACGAGTCCAAGCCTAATAGACGTATGAAAATATCACAAACAGGTAACAAATGTTTTCAATAAAATGCCATAATTTTATTTTTGGTATGTGCGCAAACAATATAAACTCAGTTTGTTTGCTTAACGGCTAATATGCTCATGTACATGCAACATTAACAATATCCATGTTTCATTTATATGCAGAAGCGCTTCTGTGCATGCATGTTAAACTACAGGAGTGCATGACAGACCCAGGTTCTAGTATTGACAAAATATGTTATTTGAGGTTAATTATTCCTATTAATGTGGCCACACTTCACTTGGTGTTAAACATACATATTCTTAACAAATATATTTCAAACCACCTTATAATTACTAGGTAAAAAGTATGTTTCTTAGAGACCATTTTTTACGAGTAAATGTTGCAAACAAGAAAACAGTTAGTCGTACAAAGCTGGCTGATTTGTGAAGCAACAACTCTTAATTTTTGTAAACTCGCTGTAGAAATTTAATTTATGTGAAATTTATTCAACCGATATTTAAAAAGAAGCAGTCGAAATAACGTAAAGTAAATTTAATGGAAAAACAGCTGTGAGTTAAGTAATCTTGAATTCATCTTGAATTGGATTATATAGCCATGCAGTAGTAGTATTTTTGAACAAAATGGAGAGTTTTAACTGTTTACAATGTGATAAGAGATTCAAATATACTCACAATCTTAAAAGACATGTGAAAAATGTTCATGGGACTATTCCCGTTATTCGTTATTCCTGTAACATTTGTCCAAAAGATTTTTGTAGTGAATATGTGTTAAAGGATCACATTCAAGATATTCATGGCCCCAATCCAAGAACTCGATTTTCATGTAATCTCTGTTCAAAAACTTTTGTCAACAAGTCCATTCTAAGGAATCACTTGCGTGACGCGCATAGCTCCACTCCTCGAGAACGTTTTCCTTGCGAACTTTGTCAAAAGTCTTTTCTCATTGAACGCTATTTGAGAAGACACGTTGGAGCCCTTCACCAAGGAGGCCAGAAGCAGTTTGAGTGTAAAATATGCGCCAAAACGTTTTCAGAGCGTAGCAACTTGCTACGCCATACTAAAAGCATACATGAGA
Source organism: Entomobrya nivalis (assembly GCA_034695485.1). Classification (NCBI taxonomy): domain Eukaryota; kingdom Metazoa; phylum Arthropoda; class Collembola; order Entomobryomorpha; family Entomobryidae; genus Entomobrya; species Entomobrya nivalis. The sequence goes on along the minus strand of JAQFZH010002324.1, from coordinate 15,762 downwards.
AAATCAGCCACCCTTGTCACATTTGTGGAGCATTGTTTAATTTGAAACAAAATTTAAACAGACATTTTACCATAAATCACAAAGGTTTGAAACCATTTTCATGTTCCTTGTGTGAAAAGTCGTTTACATCAAAGACTCAATTAGATGGACATATAAATGTTGAACACAAAAAGGACAAAACAAAATACATATGTAAAATTTCTGGCAAAAGCTTCTTGTGGAAAACAGGATATCGTGCTCATTTCCTTCGTCACGGTAAAGAAAAAAAGTACAAGTGTCAGATGTGCTCGAAATCCTTCTTTACAAATACAGAAAAGAAAAACCATTCTCGAATTCACAAGAATATTAACAAACATTTGAAGTGTAGCTCATGTGACAAACTTTTTTGCACAAATGAAGGGCGCCGACAACATTTTCTCAAAATTCACGAGTCGGTATGGAAAGCGTCCTGTTTGTTTTGTGATAAATGGTTTACCGGAAACAGTATTCTGTTTCAACATATTCGAGGGCATACACTTGAGAGACCAATTATATGCGAGTTATGCGGCAGCTCATTTTCTAGTTTGACAAATAAAAATGCTCATTTAAAGACAGTTCATTTGGGAGAAAAGCGATATAAATGTGGGGTGCGCTGTAAGTGTTTTGCTACGAGGAGGGCCTTACAGAGGCATGAAAAAATTCATTATTTGCCAGCTTATTCGTTAAAGAAAGTTATCAAATGTGTTTCATGTTTGTTCTGTGAAGCTGGGTTTAGAGAGACTTGTCAGCTATTTGATCATATAAGAAAAATACACATACATGAGCTATAGTAGAAAGGTTAATTATATTTTAAAGACTTATGAAGAATATATAAAGAAGAATATAGGCAATTCATTTTGCTAAATTTGCAATAGAATTGCTTTCGTGTTAAATCAAGTGATCAGTGCAAACTAATTTGTGAACTCGATCATGTTTTCTGAGACAGGTGTCCTTCTGAATATAAAATTTGTCTTTTGGGTTTGACGTCACTTCTCATACTAAGATTACACCAACTGCATAAAAGGTTTAGCTCCATATAAACCAAAGGTTTATAAACGAAATAAGTAGCCATAGTAATTAAATTTTTATTTATGTCAATGATTCAACATCACAACTTAAAAACTACCGAGCTATTTCAATAAAGAGACTTTTCATTGGCAATTGTCCGAAACGAATCTTCAGTAAGATAATTGTACAATATTGTTTAGTATTATCAGTAAATTGAGGTAAAGAGTAATCAATAAGGTTGCAAAGCCAAGCAAAAATAATTGTTCATTATTTTCTGTGAAATAAATTTAAAGTTTTCATTTGAAGTGCTTCTGGTTTATTCTAAAGCCACAATGCTTTCTGTTCAAGCAGAGGCAGTATTTCAAATTAATTACTCCATCCTTGTAATAAGTAGCGTCTTTAAATTAAAAGTTATTTTATTATAAAAAAGTGGTCACTTTAATTAAAGATAAACAATATTAAATTTAACATTTGTAGTATTTTGCTAAGCAACATTATGTACAAAACCCATAAATAAGAACTGTTTTCTTTTATTTATCTTTGTTTTGTTCATAAACAAGTTGTGTGTTGTAGTTTCGATTTAGTTGCATATTTAATAAAACCGGAAAACACCTGTGACAGATAACGCAGGTAGACAATTAAAAAAGGCGCCGGTTGAGCCGGCAAATATTAAAAAAACACAAACATACAAAACTACATAAAACATACAAAAACACAACAAAATTAAAACACACATATCTCCATAATTATCGAGTTTTGAACCAAAGTCATTTTACAAAGTTTGATCCCAATACTCTGATCTGTGGATTGGTACAATAAAAAAATCCTCATTTACAAAGCATGTAATCGTTAATTGGCTGTTTCTCCAGTAACGGTCAACCGATTTTAATCAGAGTCAGTATAGTTCCTCTTTAGTACTATATCCATTTGTGCACTAAATTTAATTTAAATCAATTGAACTATTTAGGTATTTGATCATGTCAAATGTGTGACCTTCAAGACCCATTGGGGCCGAAAAGGTTGGGTCAGGTCAACTGAAACCTTGCATAACAATGTTTCTATAGTAGGGCTACATCTCCACAAATTTTGGCTTCAGGCTGTCATTTGAATTTTTTTATACCCTTGACCTATCTTTGAGCTTGGTCAACCGATTTAGCCCAAAATCAATAGGGTTCTTCCAATTAAACATATAAACTTGTATACAAACTTTCATGATAATCAGATGAAGCGTACTCGAGATATCTTCTACACATACGAACAGACTGACAGACAGACACTTTCTACCACTCACACACCGATCCTAGAAACACACTACGTGCGTTAATAAACATATTAAGTAAACTAATAAAACTACCACAAAAGTAGTGCACTGATATTAAATCTACACTTGAGTACGTCTTTAAATTAAAGTCAAACTTTTACTGAGACCTCTGAAGGAAAGATATGAAGGCGGGTAGTTGTACAGTTTCTCTCAAATATAAACCGTAACGTCCAATTACCAACGTTAAATCATTTCCCATGTTATACCAACAAAAAGGACCTACATATGTGTTGAATTAGTGATAGTTTGTTTAGCTTCTTTACTGCAGATCTTGCTTTATAGTCTGTAGACATTACCCTAATTAGCCATTATGACACGACAGGTTTCTAGGGATCGACTTGCAGAATATGGCTGATCCATATCTAAACTACTACTTACTATAACCAAGTAGCCGCGGCAGCTAGATATGATTCATTTGGCATTGCGGTCGCCCTGTATCTGGGATGAGATCCTTGACCCACTCTTTCTTTCTTTCTTTCTTTCTCCCTCTAACCAGCCCAACAGGACTTGAGAGATGAGGTACAACTTAAAAAACCCGTGTGCCGTGAATTGACCAATATTTTTTAGATCAATGCGACAATAGACCAAGGCTTTTTAGAGCAAAGTCATTTACACCAGTGTGCGTCATTTAACCAAGGTTTTATTAACCAAATTTAAAAGAAAACATTTTTACATAACATACCATCAATATTTAGTTACTACACAAAACTTATGATGATGATGGTCTCAAGTTTCATCTTTAAAATTTTCATTATAAACCTCGCTCGCTGAAAATAAGCATTTTCAGCGAGAATTTCTTTAACTCTTATAATAGCGTCGTGTTTTAAAATACGATCGGGATTTGGGATGTGGTTAGTTTGATTTTCTTTTAATTTTTGCTGTTTTGCTTTGCAGTTAAAACCAAAATGAGTTGTAGTAAACAAAAACTAAATAGCAGACACGGATTTTTGCTAATGACTTAGACTTAAAAAATGTTTTGCATAAAACTTGGTCAAATGACTTAGTTCCCATTGATGTAAATGATCTTGGTCTAAATGATCTTGATGTAAATCACTTATGCAAAAATGACCTTGGTCTAAAGTCAGGGGACCAAAAAACCTACTCTCGCATCGGAAATCGAACTCACCAAGGTCGGAGCCGCTGACTTATAAATACGCAAACTTATGATCCACGCCTTTAAATTGAATATATGTAAATAAAAATGAAAAAACTTGAATTTAAATCAAAGTTTGAACCTGAAATAAATACGTATATTTATGATCTAAACCATCAAATTGAACATATGTAAATAATGTCCTGTCCTCAGCTGTTATAATGTTGCATGTATATTGTCCCAAACTGTTCACACACCCAGTTAATTAATTTTTGACCGTTACAATGCAAAATACGAATATTTACACGAAAGTTGATTATTAGTTTTATACATAAATATACTTATCCGTTAGTACGTTCCTTATTTGCTGTTAATGGCTCACTTGTTGGATTTTCCTGAGGAAGTGGTAATATTAAAGTTTCTTGTTCTACTTTTCAAATTTAAATCTTAACGTCGTAATCAAATCATAATAGAATATTTATGCCCATAAACTTTATTAATGATAATCCATGTTGTATACATATATTGATAACCCGTTTACAGATTGAAGGTTCCATTCTACCACATCTTTCATGGAATGACCTTCTTCGATGCAGAAGAGTATGCAAGACTATCAAAACCATTACTGATGACTTCATTAAAGTTCATCCTGAGCTCGCCCCTGAAATCGAAATCAGTGAATCAAATGCGGAAAAGAGTTTGAAGTCCTTTACAGCCTTGGGAATACCCACCACAAAACTATTTTTGAACAATCCATCAGGGAACTGATTTTACGACAATTTGCTTACCATAACTCTCTATAACTTTGTGGCAACACATGGTTCTGTCATTAAATTCCTTCGTGTTGTCCAGCTATCCCTGTACCCAAGCTTTAACGAATGGACATTCCTTCAATGCCCAAAAATCAACTACATCTTGTTTCCAGTCAACTTGCATTTCACCACCGACTTTCCGTTCGCCGCCGATGCAGCTTTTAAGGAGCCACATGAAGTAATAGTCTTAATGTTCATGGACTGTATGAGCTCTATTGTTGACCAACTGATAATTAAGGAAAAGCATGTGGAGTATATTGACTTTGAGAACTACCATGAAAATCAGGGGCCACAAATTATGAGGGCACATTTAATGGCATCGCCCTAGTTTCTGGCTTTGAGTATACAGTGTAAGGGAAGTGGTGTGAAGCTTTTGAATGTTAATCCACTTTGGTTTACCCAGCGCCCATTTCAACGGGAACCGCATTTAAGAGGAATTGATCTTGGAATAGCTGTAGTTTCATTGGTTTATTTGGATCCATGTGTGTTTCCGTTGGAAATGCCAAACTTGGAGAAAATCGATATACGGAAAACTAGTAAATCGAGTGTGTTTAGCAGAGATGGGTCTGGGTATGGTGGAGGATGGCGACCTGACTGGTCAGCTTTGAAAGTTTTGCATATCAATGTGGATGCAGAGGACGCAGAACGAGGACCACAACATACGTATCTGCTATTGAGCATGTTTTGGAGGAATGATGTGCGAAGAAACATGACAGAGTTCTACATTACTTTTGAAGTGGATGATAGAGTTGTCAGACCATTTACAGATGACATTGCTGCAGCATTTCCAAATCTGAAAAGATAAAAATTGGAGGCTGGCCGGGCGAGAATAAGGCGCTGACCAAGCTTAGATTGGATTGCCAGGATTGGAGGAGGTTACCTTGGAGAATTGCAAGGGATTAAGAGATTCAGTGTTTGTTGAAGAGGATTCAAGGAGTCCAGTCTTTCTAAAGTTAAAAAGTAAGTTTATTTTAAGTTAATATTTTTAAAAACGTAAAAGTGCTAAAAATAGTTGCAGATTGGATTTTGAAATATTTTATGATGTGCTTAACTGAGCTGAGAAAGTTGTCCTTGAAGGGACTAGATCAAATGGAAAATTAACGGATAACCTGTTTTCCGATGTCTTGTCCAAGATGAGGTTAAAACATTTGATTTTAACGTCAAATAAGCCTATTGAGAAGGTAAAGAATATTTTATGCACACATTTTATGACCAAACAACTTTAATTAATATTCAAAATAATTACAATTGACCAATGGTTTTGTTACTCAATCATGTTTTATTTAGATTACCGAAAAAGGTATTTTGGCCCTACTGGATACTGACCAGTTTTCAAGAACTATTGAAAAGTTTCCGTTTACTGGTTGGTCCTTGGCCGGCGTTTCAGCTGAAGAATTCAAACAGCTTGAACTGATGTTCAGGTCTTCCCAAATGTTGTAATTAGCAAGCTTTCAAATAAAGTTGACTTGATAGCATGAAAACCAATTTAATAGTAGTTTAATTTAGATTGACTTGTCAGGAAGGAATATGATAAGTTAATGTTTACTTTGAGAAATTGCATAGTTATTAATTAAATCATTTACACATTTTAATTCAAGTATGCTATGCATAATTTTTCCAGTTACTTAAAAAAAATATTATAAGTATGTTACAAACAGCATTTTTAATAATGCTGACGAATTATAACAAATACTTAAACTGACAGACTGTAAAGTTTAAAAAAACTATTTACCACAATTTATAGAATATAATGTAAAGAAAACACTTTAAATTTTAAATGTTACTAAACTTTAGAAACGAAAAATTGTTTTGATTTATTGGTATAAATGAGTGTATTTTAAGACAAAGAAACAATTAGGAGTATAAATGATCCAAATGGGTATTGATGAATATTATCGCACAAATACTGTATGCATAAAAATATCATTTCGTCCATCAAAGGAGTTTATTACAATAGGAATTATAAATGGTTTGAAACCCTTACTAATATGATATTGTATCGACATTCCCTAAGCTAAACACATCTTTAAAAATATACTTGAATTTTTTTTAAATTGTATAATAAAAGTACTTACATGACTGTTAATCCCGCTACAATTTATTAATTAAAAAACAATATTGAAGCACACTTAAGTATAATTTCTATTTTGTCAAAAATATTTACTTTAATAGTTCTCAAATGTAAGCAATATTACTCCATACTGTTCATTATTAATTTTAATCTGTTAGAAACTATGCAGTCAGTGTTCTTCTGTTTTCTTCGCTTGAGTATAATGCACAAGTGATATAAATATTTATGTAGTTCATCACTATGCGAATAATTACATGGGTTTTTGGTGCCCCTCTATGCGTAAAATTTGAAGTAGTGAATTTATCATGTCTACATCTTCACATGCATTGCTCGCATTAACCATCTGTCTGTGTATGTTGCTTTTCCAAACGGGTAATTCAAATTTGGTATATGCCATTATTAGCTAACTAGCCATATATTAGGTTGAAATCCAAAATTGTGCAACAATTGATTAAGTTTTAATCAGTTTCTTTTCCTTAAAACAATGGCGCATATTTTGGATTTACTGGAGAACATCTTTGAAAAAATCCTTTAAATTTACATATTTACAAATACAAATTTAGCTCAAACATGATCATATCAACAAGAATGCTTACTAGTACAATATGAGTCCAATTATAAAGTAGGTAAAAAGCGTCAAATTAAATATCGGCTACCTAAGTACCTTACATTTCACATTAAAAAGTCACAAAATAAATTATTTCTTTGCTTGGTACCTGCGTATACAATACAAACTAGCATGTTTAACGGCGTATGTAAATGCAAAAAGTACTAGGTAAGTATACATGTAGGTGCATACACAGAAGCATACCGGTGCATACATGGTAGTCTACAAAAATGCACGGTAGAACCAGGTGCTGCTGCACACAGACCATGTTGTTTGAGGTTTATTATTTCAATACATTTATTATTATTTCAATTGTTTAAGTTATACGTTTTACGCTACCTTATTATTAAAAGGTAAACAACAATCCGTTTCTCATGCATCTAATTTTACGAGTAAAAATTTCTTATGAAATAAGTCATTTAGTCGTTGAAAGCGGACTGATCTGCGCAGCAAAACTCTTAATTTTTCTCAACTTGAAATGGTAATATAATATACGTGAAATTTAGTAAATTGCTATTTAAGCAAAAGCCGTCGTAAGATAACTAATAAAACTTATGTGTTAGTTTATCGTGGATTCGACTAATGTTTAGTTATTTAGTAATAGTGTAAACAAAATGGAAAGTTTTAAGTGTTTACATTGCGACAAAACATACAAGTATAAGTACAAATTTGGAACACATGTGAAAGCTGTTCAGGGTCCTATTCCACAAATTCGTTATTCCTGTAAAATTTGTTCAAAAGATTTCTGTAGTAAACACGTATTAAAGAATCACGTGCAAGATATTCACGGAACCACTCCAAGAACTCGATTTCCATGTAAAATATGTTCAAAAACTTTTGTCAATAAATTCATTCTAAAGAATCACTTAAGCGACGTGCATAGCTCCACATCTCGAAAGTGTTTTCCTTGCCAACTATGTCAGAAGTCTTTTCTCACTGAACGTTATTTGAAAAGTCACGTTCGTGCACTTCATCATGGCCAGAAACCGTTTGAGTGTAAAATTTGCTCAAAATCGTTTTCCGAATGTAGCAACTTGCTACGCCATACTAAAAGCATACATGACAAAATCAAACACCCTTGTAACATTTGTGGAGCATTGTTTGATCTGAAACAAAATTTGAACAGACATATAACCATGATTCACAAAGGTTTAAAGCCATTTTCATGCTCCTTATGTGAAAAGTCGTTTACATCGAAGACTCAATTAGATGGACATATAATTGTTGAACACAAAAAGGACAAAACAAAATACATATGTAAAATTTGTGGCAAAAGCTTCTTATGGAAAACAGGATATCGTGTTCATTGCATTCGTCACGGGAAAGAAAAGAAGTATAAGTGCCATATGTGCTCCAAATCATTCTTCACGAATATGGAAAGGAAAAAACATTCTCGAGTCCACACGAATATTAGCAAACATTTGCAGTGTAGCTCATGTGACAAACTTTTTTTGCACAAATGAAGGGCGCCGACAGCATTTTCTGAAAATTCACGAGTCGGCATGGAAAGCTTCGTGTTTGTTTTGTGATAAATATTTCACTGGGAACTGTACTCTGTTTCAACATATTCGAGGGCATACACTTGAGAGACCAATTATATGCGAGTTATGTGACAACCCATTTTCTAGTTTGGCAAATAAAAATGCCCATTTAAAGGCAGTTCATTTGGGAGAATATCTGTATAAATGTATGGCATGCTCTAAGTGGTTTCCTACGGTGAACGCCCTGCAGAGTCATGAAAAAATTCATTCAAATCAGTTTAAAGAAATTCTCAAATGCGTTTCGTGTTTATTCTGTGGTGCTGGGTTTGCGGAAACTTATCAGCTGTTTGATCATATGAGAGTGATTCACGTACATGAGAAATAGTTAAAAGGGTAATTAGTAATTATATTTTAATGATTATACAGTTAGCTATAAATTTATTAAAGGAACAATTTATTTGATTCGATAAAAAAGTAGCATGTGAGTGCAACATTACAGAATTATTGTAATGATGAGGCTTTTTATTGGCAAATTATAAGTAAAAATGATCTATTTGAAACACGAATGAGACAATTGTTTCAATTATGAGAATGATGAATAAAAAGATGAGCAAAATTGTCTACTTTTATTAATATGTCAGGGTAAACTAATTATTTAATAAGCTTGTATGGCTAATCGTAAGCAAAATCTATTAATTTTTTAGGTATATTCTTTTTGATTAATTAACTACAGATTTATTTTGGTGTGGTTGCTGTCCATTTAAGAAACTCCATATAATTTTCTGTTCGTGAAGAGCCTATTGTAGGTTAAATTTCAAAATTAGTTTTGTGTTCTTATATCATATAATTTTCTTTAAAAAAGTTATCTCGTTACTAACAAAGTGATCCTTTTAAGCAGTGTTAACAATATAAAAAAAAATTTGACATTTTTACATATGTATAATATTTTGTTACGTGACATGATGCAAATAAATTTATAATGTATGTTTTCCTTTTGGGCCAATGATCTTAATCAAGTTATGTTATTAATTTTTGATTTAGTTATTCAAAAGACAATTTACACAATATGATGCATATGCCCCTAAAGTATTCATTAAAACGTTAAATTTGACATCCAAACCAAATATCTAAATAAAATCTTGTTAATCATTGGTTTATTGAAACTTGATTGCTTCGGTTTATTAAAACTCATGAACCAAAATGGGTACAACTCATTTGACATTGTAGCGCTTATCAAATGCACATTCGGCGAAACTAGTTTAAGTCGCTGTAATTATAAACCCCAGATCCAAACCAAAAAAAACTTGGTTTATGTGCCACTTTTTATACCAGTGTAAAAGTGACAAGAGGATAGCTTTTTACACTTAATTTTTTGACATATCAAGAGCTTTCGAATGACATATAACTCATTAGTGTGCGTATCAAATTTGCGGAAGTAGACCTGTGGACCTGTCTTAAAATTCATATGGTCCTTTGCATACTTACTAATTTTTCGTGAGTTATATTTGCTTTTTTGTAAAAAAATATGCCTAAATTCACAATTATTTGTGTATAATAGAACATTCTTAAACTTCATTATTGATTGTCTATATTTAAGGATACATCTTTGTATTTTTGGATATATTTTTAAATAATTCTTCAAATCTCTATTTAAATAAATTCTGAAGGTAGTGTTCTATTTTGTTTTCTCATGAACAATTTTTCAGTTCAAATAAGTGCTCTAAAAATTTACCGTATTTTTCACCTTGCCAATATTTACATCTCTCAAATTTCAAACAAATTACGTGAATAATCTATTTATTGCACGAATGTGGTATTTGAAATACATTATGAATACGTTCTACAGTATATTTACATAATAATGTTGCAGCCGTGGAATAAAATATAAGCACGTACTTTTACATCATCAAGTTTCTTTGCATATATACATATCCATAAAATGATGTATTATAAAAGAAAAGTTTGAGTTAAGTATATGCATTTAAATTGTATCGGCTTTATATCGTATCTATAATTATATTACTTATGATATGATATAAGCGCTTATAACTAAATTACATTTTTAACAAGCTGAGTAAAAAACATTTTACTTACTGTGTATTCTGCTGGCGACTCGCAAGCATAATGTATAAATTTTGGTTGCCGACTCTTGTGTATATAATACAACTAGATGCATAAAACATTGTGTAGCAGATTGTGAGTTTTTTGATGTCAAGTAACTTGTAAATCACGATTGATGTAAGTTCATGTAAACTCTCAGGAGTGTCTCAAGTCAGCATTGTAAGTGTAAACCAACATCATTGATATATTCCAGATATAAACGTTCCCTGAATATACATACATATATACATAGTTGTGAAACCTTAATTCAAGCATGTACGATACTAATCTGCCCATCCCATTTGATTAAAAAACTGAATGTGATCATTGATAAACACATTTCCTTCATATACAGAAACAACTTAAGATTACTTAAAAAATTGGTTAGGTATACCTACTAATGCTTTTCCTGAATAGCTAAACTGACGTAACTTGAACGTAGATCTGGATACAACACGCTGTCGTATTTCATACAGATTAGCAAGGCTCAGTGATCGGTAGTATCTGGTTTTTGTGTGTTTTAGTCATCTGTGCTTTCCCAATCGTATCACTTTTATAGGAAATTATAATAAATAAAAACAAAAATCGAAATAATTTTTTAATCAACTGAGTGATTAATTTTTAGAAGATATTTACTTTTTGTAACGATGGCTCAGCTTTTGGATTTACCCGACGAAGTGGTAATAAATTTGTACAGCTATCAAAAACTTATTTGTTTTTTATGAAAAATATTTTCTTTTATTGTGGTTGATTGATTATTTTTTGTTAAATGTGGTGTCAGGTGGAAAGCTCTATTCTACCATACCTTTCCTGGAATGATCTTCTACGTTGCCGAAGGATTTCCAAAGCCATTAAGTACATTACTGATGACTTTATTCGGGTAGAGATGGACCCTAAGCTAGCACCGGAAATCGAAATAAGTGAAAAGATCCCTGGAAAAAGCTTAAAGGCATACATTTCCATGGGGATTCACTCCTCAAAGTTGTTTTTGAACAACCCATCTGGAAATGGATTTTACGACAACTTGGATGCATCTACTTTGACCAAATTTATGGAAGTTTTTGCTCCAAAGATAAAATATCTTCGGGTATTCCAATTATCCTTATACCCGTGTTTCAATGAATGGACTTTCCTTGAAAGTTTACAAAGCCTCCAGACCTTCAAAGCTTATTACATTGGAATTGGTTTAAACCCATCTGTCACACAACTGGACAAAATTGTCAAAGAGAAGTATGAGCTTGCTAAAAGCGACCCACGCTTCAATGACCATTCCTTTCCTCCAAATTTCTACAAAACGTTAGAAATACTTCTAATTTGTAACTCCTTTGGGGAAGTTAACTATAAGATTGACAACATCCACAACAGATTGCCTGCTGTATTGGAAGAAATGGAAAATCTGAAATATATTACATTTCCGGTCCATTTGCGATATGCAAATGATTTGGTGCATGGCCCACAGCAAGAATTAGATGAAGCTCACACTGTTCTCACTTCAATGTTTACGCAGTTTTACAGCTTTATTAATAAACAACACAAGGCAAATAAGAAACATCTTACATGTATAGACTTTTTGACCTACCACAAAAATCTTGACATGGATGTTTACGTGACAAATTGCCAAGTTTCACCATACTTCTTAGCTTTGTGTAAGCTATCCAATGAGAGAGGAGTGTTTCTTTGGCATGTCAACGCAATTTGGTTATCAGGACGCTTACATCAACAAAATGAAGTTTTAAAAAGTGTTGATATCGGAAACCCAGTATTGTCGTTGGTCAATCTGGATCCCTGTGTTATTCCATTGAAGATGCTTAATTTACAAAAGATTGATATCTGTCGTACATCTCAATCTAGTGCATTTGCTGATCGTCAGTTTCGGCGGCAAGAATGGCCCGCTTTGAAGATTCTAACCATAAAGGTGGACTCAAAGAGTGAGAGATCTCCAAAACAGCTCCTTTTGCTGTATAAATTCTTTTTTAAGGATATTTTTCGTCATCAAATGCAAGAGTTGACTATTACTTTCGACTCCAAAGGAGGACTCAGGATGCCTAGAACCGAAGATATTGTTGAGTCATGTCCAAATCTCAAGGTACTTCAGATTTCTAATTGGCCAGGTACTAACAAAGCACTGACTAAGCTTTGGAGAGGATTACCAGCACTGGAGCAGGTGGCATTGGGGAATTGTACGGAATTGGGAAATGTTGCATTTGTTGGTGATGATGTTGACAATCCAGTATTTTTGTTACTGAAAAGTAAGCCAATATTTTTAACTTGTTAAGTTTTAATGTGTTTTCGATGTAATATTCATTTAACCCGGTTTCTTTTATTTTGCCATTAAGATCTGCGAAAGCTGACATTGAGCGGCCTAGATCAAATGCCGAAAATTTCTGATACCTTGTTTTCTCTAGTGCTCTCAAGGATGAAACTTAGTCATCTTATTTTTACCTCAGATAAGCCTCTGATAAAGGTAGAAACGAAAATATATTTCTTATTTATGATTAGCATGGAAATGCATTATGCCTTTTTATCTTTAGGTTACCAGGGCAGGTATCGACGCTCTTTTAAAATCAAGTCTGTTTGCTGAGTCCATCAAAAAGTTTCCATTTCATGGGTGGTCTATGGCGGACGTGTCTGATGATGAATTTACCGCAATGGGAAAACAATTTAGATCATCCCAAATGCTGTAAATTTCTGGAGAGGTGAACCTACTAAAAGAATTTGTTTAGGGATTTATCTGAGTGTCTATGTTTTAAGTGTAAGCTGTTTATATCTATATTGTCACTAATTGGGGGCAAGTTTAACATTCTAGAAGGGAAAATAGTGAAATAGAATATTAATATTTTTCGTGAATCAATGTTCTAGAGCTAAATATATCAGAAACTTAAATTTGGTCCTTAGCTGCTTCTTTGACATAAGCTATTTTATCGCCTTTAAGATTAACAATTAAGTTACCAATTTGTTGTTTAGATTAAGTCATTTTACTTATATTTTATTCAAAAGAGCTTGTAAGACATAAAAGTCTCAAAAAATTTATTACTGAAGTACATTTGTTTGGAATAATATATATTTTCGACTTTTTTGTGAAATAATTATTACTGGGTTTTACGGTGAAAACTTTTTACTAAGGTATTGCGTGCACTGCGTGTATGTTCTGCAATTTATAATATCGTATTGGTCGTATTCGTTGATAAGTTATCACACATGTAGACAAAATGGTAATACATATTTCGTTAATAAACGAATAATTTACTTATTCTTAGCCAATTCTAAAACTTGTATGAGTTGTTTATTTCAGCAAATAAATTTTCTGAACTTTCTCCTACACACACTTATCCTGTCAAGATGTAAGTAGTAAGAATGTTGCTGATCCTAGTGACATAACTTCTAACACGCCAATTAATAAATTAAAAAATATATATTTAATTTCCAGACACCATGTAAGAACAGTTTCCGGCCCAAGCAACATGCACAGAACATAAATATTTTTACCGACACCTTTCCACCTTTTAGATTATCAACAAATGGTTTTCACTTGTATTCTGCGCAAATAGTTTGTATCTATTAGTTTATAAAACCAGAAATTTGAATATTATTTCTATCATCAAACATGGAAGTATTTTTTTTGTAAAAACGTTATCTCTAACAACTACTGAAAACAAATTTTATTCCACAAGCCTATAAAATATGCAGGCATGTTTTTGTTTATCAACGCCAAAGAGTGCTACATATATCAGCAGGTCAGAGTCAAATATACGTATTTAGCCAACTCGTTGAATACCGTAACATTTAAATTTGAAATCACGCGTTCAAATAAATTGGGAGCCAAATGTTGCACACACCTTATAAACATCTTAAGATTTGGAAATTAATATGCAATGTGCAAATATGTAACTAATAATACATGTTAAAATTGTTGTCACCTTGTCATTTGACAGAAATAAATTTGGCAATACCAATACCAATACCATATATGTTACAGGCATTAGTCATCTGTCTGGGTTGTGTATGTTGATATTAGAGACGCGCGTCCCAATTGTGTGGTAATGACATTATTTATTTATGTAAACAAAACATTTGTATAAAGTGAAAGTATATAAAATTTCCCAAATTAAACTATTAGATTTTCATAAAATTCATTTTACTCGAAGAAAATGCACACTCGTTGAATTTACCGGAAGAAGTGTTAATGAGTTTGTGCATAGCAATAATCGTTAACATCATATCTTACGAATTTGAATCTTAACGATTTCTAATTGATTAATTTATCATTTTACATGTGTATGATTGTTGAGGTGGATAGTTCCGTTTTAGCGATTTTGGTGGAACGATGTACTCCCTTGTCGTCTGGTGTGCAATGATGTCGAAGCATTTACTGAAGACCTTTTGCGAGTTTTCACGTGTTTTTGTGAATGAAATCAGCGACAAATATACCTTCAGTTATCATCTTTTGAGAATAACCATGAATAATGATGGATTCTAGCGAGGCTTCTGATTAAATGCCGAATGAGAAAAAAAACACAGGCTTAATAGAGTAAATCAGAGAGTGTGCAACTTTTTCCTATACAAAAACTAACCCACGGCGAATCGACTATAAATCCTTCTTTGGCCATGAAAGTTGTAAAATAGCTAAACAAGGAATTACTATCCAAAAGAATATTCGACTTCATTTCATTAGTCAACCGTTGTAATAAAATAAATCCAATCAGAGTAAAAAAATTTCGTAATAAAGTACTAATACAAATAATACAAATATTTACTTTTGAATATTTTCTATGTATAATTGATGTGATTCCAAAATGATAGGTTATTTGGCATACATACGCAACGCAGGCTATCAAACCTGGTCAACGTATTGTAGAAAATCGCGAATAAATCCGAACAACAATACCAACAAATTCCTGAACCGAAATTAGCATTCATTCATAGCATTTTGTGCTCAATGGCTAGGTTGACCTAATTTTAACTACACGTTAGGCCAAACCAAACTAATCCGACTAGCCAATGAGCCACAAGAAAAAATAAATAATTCAAATTTTAAGTTAAATTGTGTTCTTATATGGTTAACTAAATAGCATTGTAGCCTGGCTAATGTTGAACGTCGGAAGATTTTTGTTCTCAAATATTGTTCTGTTCGACTAACTGTCAGTTTGATTAGCTTCCTGCCCACTTTGAATTTCATGCCTAAAACTAACCAGCTTTAAAATATGAACTGTTTTTTGCCGAAATATAAGCAAAATAAGAGCAAGTTTTTCGT
>JAQFZH010002323.1:0-16986 GCA_034695485.1 Entomobrya nivalis | reverse complement strand
ATCAAATAGAGCATACAAATCACAATTATCAAATGTTGAATAAATGATGTTATGAAAATATAATGTTGACGAATTTTACTGTCTTTTCTATACATTGCATTGTAATAGCAATAAAAAGAGACTCTATTTGGTTGTTTGATGATTGTAAATTGTCCTCATCTTCATCCTCCATTTCATTATTTTACATATGAGTAGAAACTAGAAAACCATAAAAAACAATGCAGTACTCACGTGACTCGACTCATTGCAATTCCACCTACGAGACACAGAGTATATACGCAGCATGAAACATAAAACCTGCACAACCATTCATGAATTTTCATTATAAGTTTGTTATTATTATTAGTGTAGTGTGAAAGAACTACATTGAAAACGAGAAATGTGGAGGAATAATAAACTGATAAACCAGAAAATCTATACAATTGGAAATCCAAAGTAAATAAAATCTACGTGAATTAATAAAATTTAGACAATCTTTGGCAACTATTCCTTCAAATATAACAAAATATCCTAATTTTTATGAGCAGAAAGTTTCAAAAATGTATTTTAACCCATGTGGCAAATGGGGAGGCGGTGTAAGGTTCCCAAGACAGACAGACATTGCGACTCCGTTAAAAAGTATAAAGTACCAATATAAAACCTCCGTTCTTGATACCTTGCGATAGGGAGCACAGCCCCACCACCACCACCGCACCGCACATACTGGAAAAGACATTGACAGCATTGAAAATCCGGAGAGATTGCGCTGCTACTGTTTTTCGTAGTACGTACATCGCCTGGAATCCACGTAGCAGAAGTAGTATCAGCAGCATATCAGTTTTTTATAAACATTGCATTGTAGAAAGAGAAGGGGGTGATGCGATAGATGATAGAATGGATAGCACCACCGAGAAAGCAGCACCCACCACCACCACCAAAGTCAGCAGCATTCATAGAGCAGCTGCATGCAAAGGGGAGAAAATACATTCATTCAGTTCATTTTGCAATAGTTGTAAAGCTCACTACTAATGTATATACAGGGCATACCCTGCAATGTCCTACTATCAGACATCATTATCTTCCTCCTACACAAACATAAAAAACCATATTACTATTATTACACAAGCCTTTCTCTTTATACGCGTAAAGTCCTTACATGCCTTATACAAAGAAAGCATTTATTTTTATTTTTTATCCTTGTACTCTTCCCAAAAGCAAGGAAACCACTCACTCCCTAAGTGTATTTTTGTATTGCTACCCACCAGAGAACGAGAGAGAATATCGGCAACTACAGCACAACGTACTACCACCACTACTGCAGCATAAGTTATCCAGCAGCACCAGCATGAGCACACCACTGCCAAAGTATCCCTTCTAGCGTAGTAGTAGAGTAAGTATATTATATTCACCGAGAAAATGCACAGAATGAATGGGAAGCATGCTACTTACATTGGTATGTTATGTATGCAGCTATTTGCTGGAGAAATACTGGAGAAACCTTTGCTGGATACACAGAAGGAGCTTTTCCGTCATATCATTTCTTTATTTTTCTCGGCTTACACAGGAAACTACAGTACTCTAGTCAACATGTAAATGCACCATTGTAAAAATATGAAATGGGAAAAAATAGGGAGACAGAGCCAAAAGCAAAGAAGAGAGAGAGAGAGAGAAGAGAGAAGAAGAGAACAGGGCGAAAGAAAGAGAGAGAGAGAGAGTAAAATGCATACAATGACGGTGGGATGATGATGATGCATGCAGAGGAGAAGCAGAATAAAAAAAAACCCTGAGCTGATTTTTGTGAGTTGAGAGAGTGTGTTGGGTTCCACCGTACTCCATAATATTCCATAGCAGAAGGTTCAATGTATGTAATACATGCACGCGTGGATTGAAATTTTTTGGAATGCATTGCAGTAAATGTGAAAGCGTATGGATGGATGTGATGGAAAAGTATGGATGGAGTATATGGAGTGGACCTTCCCCATCACCAACAACTCCAACATCGTCTTCGTCATCATCATCATCAACATCATCCACATCTCCAGGCAAAGCAGCAGCAGCAGTAATAAAAAGTAAGGTGATGATGGTGCAAGCGGTATAGTAATATAGTGACTCTGGTGGTGCTACACTCAAGAGTAAAAAGAAAAAAAGAGAAAAAAATAATATCATGTCTATCGTGAAACCCTCACTTTTCTTCTTGCAGTTTCTTCAAGAAATATAAATTGTGTGCAAAGTCAAGTAGGAAGAAAAGGAGAGGAAAAAAAGGAGAAGTGAAGGAAAATGAAAGTGAAAGGAGAATCAAGAGAATTTTTGAGATGTTGTTGTTTGCAGGAGTTTTTTGTACTGTATATTTTTAAGGTAAGCTTTTTAAAAGAAAAGAAGTAAAGCAATCTCAGAGTGTTCTCCCCTTTCCTGTCGTTGTCATATCAGCCATCCTCACTGTTGTGTTTTTCGTCATCAAAATAATATTAATAAGCCTGATTACTGTAATAGCATGTTATTTTAGTTCTTTATAATATGAATAGTGACGTGTTTGTAAATAGTATGTAGTTAAGTATTTAAAGATTATTTTAGTTAAACACAAAGTTGATACATATATTTCAATGTAAAAATGACTGCGCAAAGTGAGAAAGGAAGTGTTACTAAAACTGATGTATACTTTACTGTGGGCATGCTAGTTGCCATAATTGTACTTATTTTGTGGTGGATTCGTCTCCATGAGCAACAAACTGTTATTGTCATAAATGATCCTTCAGATTTGGTTCGTAAACCGGATGGTATGTACTACATTAAAGAGCATCATGACATTAAACAGTAGTTTCACACAACTTAACTAATTAAAATAACCGAGAATAATGTTGTGAAACTTTGTAATTAAGTCAATACACAGTTCTCAGTGACTATCGTTATTCGACCTTGTTAAATTGTCAAGTACATACATTATTGCTTATAAATTACTGCTGTTAAGTAACATCAACAATAAAATACCGTCATGTAGAAATATAAATAGAATTGTTTGAAAAATACAAAGTCTGTACTGTTTTAAGACGTGGAGAATAGTTAAAATATTTTTATTAGTTGGGTAAAAATGGAGACGAAAGTAAAACTAAAATTGAAGCCAAAAACTACGGAATCATCGTCAACGCCATCACTATCAACTGTATAATAAGTGCCATGAATTGGTCAGAATGCGATTGATGATGAAACCGTGCTGTTGCCGTTGTTGTGTTAGTAGTGCTGGTGGCAGTAGTTGCATACATATTCATTGCGGTAGTTACTGCTGTAGTGTTAGTGACTGTCCGGAAATAATTCCAAGAAACACTGTTTATTGTCCCCACAATTCCTATCTCCCTCACAATGATATCAAACTAGAACTAGTGATGCTGATGATCAATAGTGATCATGACAATAATAATAACGTTTCCACTGAGTATGGTGACGGTTGTGGTAGGATCGGCTTAGATGTCAACAGCAATGCGGCACCATTCCAACAGCAGCAACAACAAGAAACAGCTCATTTAAGACCTTCATTTTTTGCACCATGGCAAAGTGAATATGGCGGTGGAGCCATGAGCCATTCTCCCTTTCCCAACTGGAATCTAATTGATAATAATTGTAAGCAAATTTGACGGATGGGTAATATTTTTCAATACAAAGATAATTCATCGTCAAGTTTAACAAAGTTTCGTTAAGTGAACAAGTACTTTAAGAAAATACTGTTGTTTGTGTACCAGTAAAGATGTTATTGACTTTTTGACTAATGGAAGTGTTGTAGCAATTTGAAAGCTGATCCAAACTTTGACAATGTGCTTTCGTAAGTATTGCAACTTCTTGCTGATGACCTGAATTTTTGACCTGCGGGTGTCCTAGTGAAAGTATAGAGAGTGCCGTAATAATCTATTTGTAAAAGTTATACTGAAAAAATGAAAGTTGGAAATCAAAATAGTTGACACATTATTTGAGAGGACTATTTTCCAAACAAAAATTTATAAAAAAACAACACGGCTAGTTGTAAAACTAAACTTATTGGAAAGGTATAAAGCGTATTATATATTTCGACAAAATGCAGAAGGAAAATCACGTGGATCATCTGCAGTATGTGGGGCCGTACAGGCTTGAAAAGACCCTGGGAAAGGGTCAAACCGGTAAGTTGTCTTTTACTTTTGTAATCATATCAATTAAGTTGATTGTCTTTCTATTTTATAAAGATTCCTGGAATACAGGATTAGTAAGAAAATACTTAGGTATTTATAAGAATAACAATTTGTTATACTATGTACTTCCGCATTTTTCGTGTTTGTTCAAATGAAAAGAGAAAATAGTAATGATTATGAAAGCTCGTCTTTGCGCAACAAGAAACACGAAAGAAAAGTAAGTCAGACAATTTATACGTAGCAACTATTTATAACTGCTGACATCAAATAGAGATAAGCTTACGTTGATACAAAACAGAAAAAAAGTTGGTACAAATTTCCTTTTAACAAGATGAGTTGAAAAAACGAGAGGAATGAATGAATGAAAATAAATTGCAGTATAACAGTAAAAAAAGAAATGGGATTACAAATAAGCATTCATATGGAAGGAATGAATACAATACGTAAGAAAAATTACAGCTTATTTAGAGCAAAAGATATGAGGAATGTAAAAAGAGAAGCCATGCTATACAAAATGATCCGGAATGACAAAACAAGCCACGTTTAAAACGTATCTTCTTTTTTTACTTTCTGAAGAGACATTGCCAGTACTCCTTGCACTCTCACTCTTCTTATTGTCCTTTATCACTTGTCTGATCTGCAGTTTTTCCCGTTAAAAGGAGAAAAAGAAAAGGATGAACCTTGGGGATAGGGAAACAAATCGTAACAAAAAATGTATAAATAAGTTAGGTATACAAAACGTACAACAGTTCTAAAGTGTGCATGAAGGTAATGTACATATACTTATGTGACTACAGCGTACAAGGTGAAATCAAGAAAAAAATGAAATGACTGTGTAAAAAGATTTGGCGAGTTGGGAGTACAAAAGGGAAGAGAAAGTGATACAAAAAAAAGGATGATGATGATGATGAAGCAAAAGGAATCAAAACAGGGAGAAGGATGATACCACGGAAAAAGGAAAGAAAGTTTAACTTTTTTTTGGAAAGAAAAAAGAAAGAAATACATTGAATGAAACTTTTTCTTGTTCTCTTCCTCTTTCGTCTATACTCCTTGTCTACGATCTTATTAGCTGACCTGAGCTTTTAGCCTGTTAAGGTAGTTAGTTTAGTTTTTTTCTAAGGAGGCTGGGGACGAGAAAAAAAGGAAGAAAGAATAGTTGAGTTTTTGATGTTGCAGCTGTTCTTTCTCCCTCCGGCAACATTCCACCTAACTTGTTCTACTACTTTGCTGGATATGTCATGCCACCGTTATTATTAGCGAGCCTACGCTATTTACCATTCCTCTCACTGACTCACCCACACAGACACACACACATGCATACATCATAAAGATACATACAGAGGGCAGACCACTTGAGAGTGACTCTCTTGACGATGATGACGAGAAGGACGAAGGATGCGATGCGGGAGATAAAAAAAGAAAGTTGCAAAAAAGTAACCAATTTCGTTTACTGAACAAAATGTTTGTAGTCCATGCGCAGTCATTTAGTTTTAAAGTGTACGTACGTGAACTTTGTAACTGGATTGATTGTGCAGTGCAATAAGAAATTGTTGATGGGATGATCATAAAAGTAATATCAAGATGATGAGACAGTTGTGCTGTGATAGCGTACGTGTGTATGAGAAAGTACCAGGTACATAGGTACATTTTAGTTTGTTACATGTTTAGATATGCTAGTCAAGTACGCGTAGGTATATATTTTTTTTGCTAAAATATAAGAAGGAATTGGAAAAAATAGTCAAAAGACTGCCAACGGTTGGGTAAAAATTACGGAGAAAACTTTTCCTGGAACAATTTTCTTTTCGCCTGATAGCGTAATCACCATGGTCCAATTTTATAGAATAAAATAAAGTAAACATACATAACATCTACGACGATGAAAATTCTTGTTGCAGATGTTCACTGAGTAGCGTAAACAGTATTGTGTCATTCTGTTGAACTAATATTAAGCCCATTTAATAACTGTTTATTTTTCATTTCCCTTCAGGACTGGTCAAACTCGGTGTTCACTGTGTCACCGGCAAGAAAGTTGCCATTAAAATCATCAACCGAGAAAAACTTAGCGAGTCCGTGCTTATGAAGGTAAGCAAACAACTTTTTATTAACGCAAAAAAAATTATAGCAAGTACCACTTTTGTTGAGTTCACCGTCTGTCTTGCAAATTGAGTAAAAAACATACAGGAAAATCTTCTTAGTCTACACGATAATATGAAACTTGGAACAGGTACCAAATTTAGTATGTCGCACGTGACTTGTAGCATTTGACGATTTATATAATATGAAAAAAGTATTTATGCCTTGTGGTCTTGTGGCATTTTTAAAATGTCGCAAGTATAAAGTAGCGTAGGACTTTGTCCAAAAAACAAGTTGATCTTGTAATCCTCATCTGTCTACTTTTGATTTCGTCATTCCAAATCCATCATTCCCGTGTACCTTTTCATGAGTACAACAGCATTTACAACATAGTCGTACTGACCAAGAGTACCAAATAAACTATAGAAAAGGACGTAAAGGGATACATAATGCATCAAGTGTTTCTCGTACTTCTTTTCTCACACACATGTCAACTTTCAACTGGCAACAATCAACCCGAAAAGACAAGAAAGTTATACCATCACCATCAGAAACGAAATAGAGATTGAAAACGTTATGCAACTTCCCTTGAATAAAGCAGTCAAGCTTGAGGATAATGAAATATGCTGCCTTTGTATCACATTTGCAGTTCTCTTGACGGGTGAAAACGACATCTCACTCTTGGTGATGTCTTCCGGGATCGGTCACAAAATCATACAAGACACAAGATGACAATGCTAAGAAATATGGAACTTTATCCCCATAAATAGTGAACAGTAAATAATCACATAATGTTTATACATCATATCGTACCCAGAGAAGTTCACCGCAACAACCTTTACTTGCTCTTCTATACTTTTCTGATAATCGTTTTTGATGATAAATTGTGCTACTCAGTCAGTGAAGAAAATGGAAATATGACAATGATAAATCCATGCAAACAATTTTTTTAGTAAAGTAAATCCAAGTTGTGAGGAATGAATTTAAAGGTGAAAGGTTTATACATAATTATCCAGCTATGAAGGAAGAAGCGAAAAAAACTGTACCAAAATAGTACCGTCACCGTTGCACTAAATGAAGCTTGGAATAAGGAAAGATGTGATCCTCACTTCACTCATGAAGGAACAGGGTACACTACAGTAGTGTGATGTGGGGAAAAGTTTTGCAGTGCTGTATGTCAGGTAGATGAGTGGAAATAAATGATTCATAAAAGATGGATGAGCTACAATGAGTATGTCTAGTACCTAACACTGCAGGAATTTCCTTGTACAATTTGTACTTTTTAGCAATGCAAGTTGTCTTGGAAACAAGAGAGCAGACTATTTGAATAAAATGCAATTTATGTTGGTATGCATATAATTTTTGTGTGTTCTTGTTACAGGTGGAGCGGGAGATTGCCATCATGAAATTGATTGAGCATCCCCATGTCCTTGGCCTATTTGATGTGTATGAAAATAAAAAATACCTGTAAGTCAAGTCATGATAATAATATCAACAGTAACAAAAAAAACACGAAGAAAATTTTCTTTTCCTTTATTTTTGTAAGTGCTGAAACAGTAATAAGATGAAAGTGCAAGTTCACCTGAACAAAGAAAGAAAGTTTTTGGAGAGAAAATGAAAATTTTATTAGTTTACTTATTTTTGTATTGTGTACCTATACATACGTGTATTTTTTTGATTCTCCAGGTACCTCATTCTGGAGCATGTCTCTGGTGGCGAGCTCTTTGACTACCTTGTTAAAAAGGGACGACTGACACCCAAAGAAGCTCGTAGATTCTTTCGCCAAATTATCTCTGCCCTAGACTTTTGCCATAGTCATTCCATTTGGTAAGTATTAGCAGTAGTGGCCACATTATATACATGAAATATACATAGCTTACATACATATTCTCGTGCATGGGAAAATGGAGGCCCAATCCGACACACGGAGAAAGACGCATTACATTTTCCCCTATTCTTGGTGAATTATTAAGGGCGGACAGGAACAAACTCTTTTTTTTCTTTTTTGGACAAAATGGGGAGTTGGAGTGAAGTGGATAATAAATTAGTAATTGTAATGGCAATTTTTCGCACAAAAAAAAGTTCATGCCATTTCCTGTCTACCATCAATACTCACTTAATATTTTAGAGCATCTCGTGTGTGTGATGTGATGTGTGATCATGTCGTGTCGTGTTTTGTTTTGACGTTTATATATATGCTCGTTGTAAACGTTTGCCAAACTTTTACTTAGAAATGAGAACACCTATTTAATGAGTCTTACACCTAAATCAACTACAGAACACTTGAAAACTAAACAAAATGAATGGGTTGTTATCATGTACGCAAATATAAAGCAAAAGCCCTCACGTTTTGTTTAACCATTTTGTCTTCTCTTTTTTTTAGCCATCGAGATCTAAAACCGGAGAATCTGCTGCTTGATGAAAAGAACAACATCAAAGTGGCTGATTTTGGAATGGCCTCTCTCCAGCCGGAAGGTAGTATGCTGGAGACAAGCTGTGGGAGTCCGCATTATGCTTGTCCTGAGGTGATCCGGGTAAGTAAAGAGCTGGAAAAATACATGGTTTTTTTGTGTTGTAAAAATAAATATGCAAAAGTAAACTTGTACTACATGTAACAGCTGGGCCCATCCTACCCACACCACACCACCACACACCCCATGCACCATATTTTTTTAGGCCGGTATACCTCCCCACTTTCATATGTCACATTGCCTTTCTCTGATTTAATTAGAAAAATTAAGAGGAGAACTACGTTTCAAGCAACTTTACTCGTTTCGTTTCATTCACTCATCCAACCAGAAACATTTTCATGTTGCATGCCTCCTATTTACCTTGCATGCCGCATGAATACCTCTTTTCCCTTGTCTGCTGGTGACACTGCACTGCTCTACTGACGATACTCTGAAGAGTTTGTGCTCACAACAAGTATATTAATTAGACATGTAAATATAACGTTACCGTATAGTAATTAGATTAAGCACGCCATATGAGCCCACCTTGTTAAGTATGCTACCCAACACCATATTTTTTTTCCTATCTCACAACTTTCAAAGCGTAAATATTGAGAGCATGTCTAACAAATACATCTGCCAAGGCAGCTTATCATTGTGTCCGCAGAAGATTTTTAACATTATTCTTGACAAGTAGGCCAATTAAAAGCATCTGAGTTCTATGAAAACGTATGTTCTTCGTAGAGTTGGAATTTTATAAGGAATCGTATGAATTAAAAGTATGGAAGGTAGAATATATTAATAGCACACTTTTTCTGTACGTGATTTTTGCACTCCTGTAGTTTTAATACCTATATAAACCCCTTCAGACATGCAATAGCAAGTATATATTATGTACATGTAGTTTATTACGCATATTAGTTTTGGGCTATGTATACACATACGACAAGTATACAGCTAAGCTGGAGAAGACGAGAGACAGGTTACGTATGTCTGCCAGCTTTCCTAACTGTCTGTTTTATTATTAAACGTCAAACACCTTTCCATGAGGAAAGCATCCTTTCTAGGAAACACGGCACGGAAACCCAGACATGATAATGCTGGACATAAACATTTAACAGACTGTAAAATATATGCACA
Source organism: Entomobrya nivalis (assembly GCA_034695485.1). Taxonomy (NCBI): domain Eukaryota; kingdom Metazoa; phylum Arthropoda; class Collembola; order Entomobryomorpha; family Entomobryidae; genus Entomobrya; species Entomobrya nivalis. Next base: position 7,193 of record JAQFZH010002323.1, on the reverse strand, counting down.
TGGGTACATATGTATTCATCTTTAATCGTACATAAGTACTAGCAATAAGCTAGCTGTTTTCCTCATAATTCCCTTTTTGGTGTGGTGGTGGTGTTGCTTATGTAAGCATAAAATGTAGTGGCTGCATATTTGGGATATTTATGGATGTTGATCATGATGGGAACCGAAATAAAATGAAGATGATGATGATAATATTTAGGTCCTTGTTGTTGATTATGAATAACGTATGTTTTTTGTGGCCAAAAATAGGGAGAAAAGTATGATGGAAAGAAGGCGGACGTGTGGTCTTGTGGCGTCATTCTGTACGCATTACTGGTGGGCGCTCTCCCTTTTGATGATGACAATCTGAGACAACTTCTGGAGAAAGTAAAACGAGGCGTGTTTCACATTCCGCATTTTGTTCCCCCAGACTGTCAAAATTTGCTCAGGGGAATGATTGAAGTTTGTCCAGATAAACGACTCACGGTAAGTATAACAAAATTCATATTTGTGTGCATAATAGCAAATAGTTTTCAGTACATGCATATTTACGTGATGAAAAAGAAAATTAATCTGGACTCAGGAGGACTATGACCTTTCATTTTAGTCATGAGTACAATGGTCCTATTTGGTATAAGTTATCCTTTTGAAGTGCAATGGTATAAAATTACAATGAAAATGTAGGAAAATAATCAGAGATATTTTTGGTAATTCCTGGAATCATTTTCTAGATCAGTGAAAATGTAAAAAGGAACGATTTCAAAGGAGTATTGTTTTTCACTAGGATAGCATGTTTCATCGATCGATTTGCAATTTTCGACTTTGTTAAAAGTACACAAAGGGCATTATATAAAACATCCTTCCCAATTCAGTTCTGTCTACGACAGTACTTGTTTGAATCATTTTAATCCTCTTTTCTTCGAAAATTTGGCATTTATCGCAACACTTTTTCCATTTGTATGAGCTTTTCATGACGATGATGATTGTGCGCAAAAATAGTTCAATAAGCAGTCCATAAGTACTGATCCTACACACTTGAGTAAAAAAAGGTGAAACATTAGCGTTTTATGTTGTGTAGCGGTTAGACCGACTGGTAAAATTCATGGACTTCATGTTTCATTCAACCGTTACCAAACCAAGTAAGTAAGCAAAGCATTTTCCATTATTGCCCAATGATTAGAGTGAGAGTGGAGACGATACGTGAAAGCTCTTTCAAGATTTCTTACATGGTTACCTCTTTCTTCTCTGTTTGAATTGTAGTTTTTTAGGTAGACTGATAGGAGAGAAATGATGATGGTGATGCTGCGAAGGATATATATAGTATGCTATTTTGTTCAACTTCACTTCACTCGCTTCTCTCTCGATCTAGCACTATCTTTTCCTTTTGTTTAATCTGTACTCTGTGTACCTTCATTCCATTTCACTGTCTTCTTGAAAAGTACAAAAGAAATGTTTTTTGTTCTAATGCTACGAGGTTTTTTCGCAATAACCCTTGTATGCACATACAATGATGATGATGCTGATGATAACCACACCATCATCAAGAAGTAGTAGCAGATGGATAATGGGAGGAGAGCTATGATGAGCAAGCGAATGATCATGTATTTTCTGAAAACACTTTTGGTCAAAAGTGACACTTGAAACTGTTCAAGTTGAAAGTTTAGCTTTCATATTGTCAAAATCATCAGCGAGATACGTAGATGCAAGACTACATGGTTTGAGAAAAGTGATAGTCATCATCATGGTCATCCCTATCACGAAATCAACCAAAGTCAAGAGTGACAATGAATGTGTTCTCTTTAGTTGTGTATCTTGTTTTTCTTCTGGGAAATATCCTTAATGTGTGACCACCTAGACTAGCACATCAATGGAATGGTATACCACGAAGAAGGAAAGAGTGCGTGTCTTGGCTTTTGACATGTGCAATAGCTAAACTTTCAATTTCATTACTTGAAAGCATCGCTATTGTTGTTGCTGTGATGATGATGAGCTACTGGATTTTGGATTAAATTCAAGTTCAGTCTTTTTGAAGAGTGTTTGAATCATACTTATTTTTCCGAGTTTTCATCTTAAGAAAAGAAAGCTTAATTTTCTCTCTATTTTTGCTTTTCTCAAAGAAGGAAAAATAAGAATGAGACGAATTTCACCGTGTTTTTTTTCAATTCTTAATATTTCTATTCATTTCTTATTTTTATTGTTAAGATGGAAAGCATGGCAAGTGGTAACATTCAGTTGTACTCGTATTATGTGTTGAGGAACCTGGTAGTTGGCAGTCAACCAAATAAAACTTATTTAATATTATTTTATGTGTTAAAAGTCAAAGATGAAAAATAAAATTCAGCAATTTTACTCCATTGAAAAAAGAATGTTCTTGCTATAAAAAAATTAACCTTTGTGATTGTATTGTCTGGGTTTTTATTAGTTTCCTTTTATGTATAGATCCACCTAAAAGAATGAATGTGACTCAAAGCGGAAATAACTACGCAATTGAAAATAGCGAAAAAACAACAACATTACAATATAAGGCAATTTTAAAGTTAACAAGAGTCAATTGACATGCGCATACGAAATTCTTAGCTCGCGTCAGAAGATTTCTAAATATGAAACGATTGAAATCAAATGACAACTGATTTCATCATTGGCCACTACTGATGTTTAGCCAGATAAATAGAGCGAAAGGAATTATTTATGTACTATCCAGCAAAATAATAAATCGATTATTTTTTGCCAGACTTTTCGCATCACTTGTGCACCAGCAGTCACTGTAAATTGAATTTTTGTTGCAATGCTTTGAGTTACATAGCAATAGCATATTGATCTGTTTGTGAATTCTTTGTCTGGCACTTGAATGTAAGAAAACGACATAAATACAAACACAGGACAAAGCAAAGTTTAATATTTTAGTGGTTTCTGGCAAGGACATGAAAAGTACACAAAAGACTGCAGTGCTTGTAAAGCTATTAAAATGACGCCATGCCAGTTATTCGCAATGTGAATTTGATTTTATGTAGAAGAAAAAACCCATACTGTCTGTAATAAAAGTTGTTATGCTTTCACAGCTTTTGCAGACACTCTCTAGTAGATTTTCACATGACCTCTAAAATGTACATCCAAGGATGTTTTATAACTATCATGTATTTTGCTACTCAACATAAATGTTTGTAAGTATGTATACTCCTTTGGACAGTGTTTTTATTAGAAAGTTTCCATTTTAGATGTAGCCTGCAAGTGACAAGGCAGACAGCCTATGTAATGAATAATAATAATGACAATCATTTCAAAACATACGAAAAATATAAGGAAATGAATTTAAATCGACCATACTCTTTTCTCTTCTCGATTTTCAAATCTGCTTTCCATTTTCAAAAAAATAACCTTTTTTTCTAGTTTTACACTTACAAAAACTGAAGTAATCAGTTTTTTGTTGAGCTGTACAGTTTAGTGTGCACCTAAACCCCAACAATTTTTTTTACAAAAACTGCATTTCCGCCCGTCTGACATTTTCCTCAAAAAAGTATTTTTCTTGTGCGTGCATGCATCCATTTTCTTTGAGATTTCACATACTGCACACGCCCAGGATATATAAAAACAGACCGGATGTGAATGCGTTCATTTCTTTCCATTACCAAAAAAAACCCAACTTTCAGTCCAATCAAAGTCAAACAACAGACACAACAGAATGAATAGCAAAGAAGATACGTTTCTCACTCTAAAAATAAGATTTACATTGTTGTTTGGCAGTGGTAGATATTTTGATGGTATGGTGCTGCTGCGTGCGTGCTCTTCAATTCATGTGATACGTGCTAACCTAAAAAAGAGAAAGGACACATTATCTCTGTCCATCATTTCACTCAACTTGTTTAACAATTTTCCCGCCTGATAAAAGAAAAAGGATGAAAAAACGAAAGAAAAATGTATAAAAGTTCTCGTTATTTTTTTCCCTCTTTCTTCCATCAGCATCATCACCACAAGCTTCTCTATTTCTGTCGCTGGAAAGTTGCGATGGATCACACAAAAAACAACAACATCATCATTATCAACATAAATAGTTGGACTGGTTGGTTTTCTCTCTGAAAAAGGATTTTTCCACTTTATTCCTCTTTTTTTCTTTTCGCTCATGCTTCGTTCATGTTGTCAATGTTTACAAACCGATTTTCTCATTTTCAAGTAGACTAGAAAAAACAAACAGACAAAAATAGTGAGAGAGAGAAAGACACACTCACAAACAAATCTTGAGAATATCTACGGTACGTGCCACAGTTAAGGTCTGTTGGTTGAGTTGTCATTGGTGCGGCTTCCTTCTGATGCTCTTATTTCAGTTTCAATCTTTTTTTACTACTGACTTTCTATACCACTTAAATTATTAAGTTGCTACTATTTTGTGGTCGGATGTAAATATGTATATAAAACGTTATGTTTACGATCCGGATAACAGTTTTTTCCCTCCAAGTGTTCATTCCGTTTCGTCTATTTCCACTTCTTATTTTTGTAGTGGATGGATGTTGTCTGGATTACGAAAAAAATTCAAGAACTCGTGAAACCACCGTTTTATTTGTTTCTTTTCTGATAATTTAATTAAACTACCGGATTCCGTACTTATTTCACCATTGTTCATCGATTAATTTCCAAAGCACACAAAACCTAATGAAATTTTAGAAATTTTTTACAATCGTAAAGCAAAAGCATACATTTTCATCTTTAAATGTATCACTTATTACAAAAGTTTAGATCTTTATATGAATATCTGACGCTCACAAACAAAAGCAAAAATAGTAATGTCGGGACAGATAAATAATTTATTTAATGTCTTTGTAACATTTTTATTAACAACTTTTTAGTCATAATTTATCTCCTCCGCAAACTTCGGGACAAATTCATGTCTCCACTTTTTTATATATAGTTTTTACCTATTTTAAAACTAAGCTTTCTGTTTTATTGGGTTAATCTTCTCGGATTCATTTCACCATGCTTGCAGTAAATCCGTTGAACGATTTTCTAGACCCAAAAAATCTGTGGTTATGATTACTTAAATGAAATTAGCAGTGTTCGAACTCTCTGTACCATTACGATTCTCTATTCGCCAATCCGATTTATTGGAGTTGTAAACCAAACTGCAAGAGTACGAAAAAACACCCATTTCATTTTATAACGCATCATAAATAAAAATAAAATGTACATCTTGCAATGCACAAAACGAGCAAAATTTTCAATGAAATGTACATTTCTACCAAATAAATTTAAGAAAAAGCCAATGCATTGTCGATCAGCACAGTGCGGATTTGTATTATCAGTTTTGCTGCTTACTTGCTTTAAAATTGTTTTTATAAGAATAGATTTGTACTTGTTCTTTCATTCTCCGTGGTACTATACCCCTGCATCTCTATATACTTCATTTCCTTTTGCTTTTTTTGTGTATCTCTTTTCTTTTTCTCCTCTTCTCCATTCTCTTTTTTTTCTTGCAAATGTACACAGAATTCGCTCTCGTTTGCCTTTATCATTTAACATATACCATTTTCTCTTTTTTAAGCCTTTCTGTCTTTCTAACAAGCACATAGCAGTCTTGTTTTTTATCCGTCTTTTTTTTGCTGGCCCGTTTGTTTGCTTCTGCAAAAAAAACTAGTATTTTTGGCTAAATGGATGAAACAATAAATCCTTCGAGACTTGTAAAGAGAAAGAGAGGGTTTCTATTCGAACGAGTAGACGACTACTTTTTTTTGAATGTATATATGTCTGCCATGCCACTATCATATCATACCAGTTTTTGTACTTCTGTACATCCCTTTCTCACTGCTTTGCAACACACAGACACATAAAGGCTCTTATGTACGATACAATTACACAAGATGAACATGAACATAACATCATGTTGACGACGACGAGATGATGCTGCTGATGATACCCCCATTGCACACTTCCTCCGTATTTCCTCCCTCTTTCACATCATAGCATACAATATCCACTAAAATATATACACTTATTTTAGTTTAAAAGGAAGTCTATTTTTCTTCGCCCTTTCTTCTTTTGTGAGTTTTTGGCTGTATAGGAAACATTAGTATGGCTATATTGAGAATACGACCAATATTGCAAAAAAAATCCTTTAAAAATATGTATGTATAAAGAGTAATCGACATGCATCCACATAATAGTCAGCAACCATAACAATTGAAGAGAATGGCGTGTATGAACAAAAAACATGGAGAAATCACAGATCGGAAAACCCAAAAATATGGCTCCATGACTAGTGAAGTAAAGCCAAGACTTTTTTCGCATTATGAAGAAACCCTTTCATTACATGAAACAAACTCATTCCTGTGTAAGTATTTATACGATAAAATCATGAAAATTAAACAAAAATGGTTTGCTTCACTACTCCAATGAAATATCATCGTATTATGAGCCCAACAATAGGAATGAAACTATACATACTCGTCGTCCTTGTCATTGTAATCATTTAGCAGCTACATTCTCTCTGTCCTTCTCAGTCTTTCACTTACTTCTCAGCCGGAGCGGAGTATATGGCTACTATGCATACTACAGTGATGTGGTTATGGTGGTTTTTGTACTGCTGCTAGTAGCTTTTCTTTCCTCTTTTTTTCTTAGCGGTGAAGCTAGAAGAATCATAACAACAAGCTTTTGTGTTTGTTTCTTTTTCCTCAGTGCTGCTGCTTTCTTAGAAAGCTTTAGTGCTGTGTGCAGAAAAAAAGTATATTATATAAGTAGTTGTAGTAGTAATATGGAATGATGTGATGATATCATTATCCTTGGCTTTTCTCCAGAAGCAGCAGTAGCGGTACTCCTACATATTTATACCAAGAAATCAAACCCAACCAAGTCATATCATACCATATCACTACCACACACACAACACCAGCAAAAAAAGAAGAAGTGTTGTGTCGGCGACGGCGGCAGGCCTTCGTTGGTGGCGTTGCTATTGTGTGCCGATATACATAGTTCTACCACCATGGTATACACTTATACATATATGATTTCTACTTCGAACCAGGAGTAATGGTGGCTCCAACATGATCTAAAAGAAAAAAGCTGTAAAAAAGCCAAGTTCAACGGTATTTCTACAACTTGTACAGTTGGGGCAATAAGATACCGAATTTGTAAGGTGCTCTTGTTCTGCGATGTATACCGCGCTTATCAACGCGGTCAATATATTGTTATGTGTGTGATAATATTGTACATATCCTGTACTATCATTACAGAAC
>JAQFZH010002322.1:0-16988 GCA_034695485.1 Entomobrya nivalis | reverse complement strand
CAAACCGTTTGTCTCCATGGCCATCTATTGAGTTTTTAGACAACTTCAAAGTTTTCACCTTTAACACAAGTAACAACCGTATATGATTGCTTTGGGCATTCCTCTCCCTTACTCAATGCCTTAAACTTGTTTCAGGCATATTTAGGATAAAAACTACTTCAAAATAAGTCAAACTTTGCAATTTCGAGATTTAAAAAGAAGTCATACATACGTCCTGATATTTCAGCAGATCATTCTTGCTGCGAGGCAAGGTAGAACTTCACAATTTTTGCAATGTTTTTTTCCGAGATAGTGCAGTGGTAAATATGGTCAAACTACTGTAAATTTACATTTTTTGCCATTTTTTAAAAAGGTGGTTTAATTTTTAAAATTCGTATTTATATCAGTTGGGCGACTGGGAGATATGTTTCTCCAGTTCGTTTGTGAACAAATATGCAAACTTGTCATTTGTGTAATAAGCATAAAGGTGGAATAAATTATAATTTTTGTATCTAATTTGTGCATAAAAAAGCTTTCTGGGGTAGTTTATAGTAACCTTAACCTTAAAAACTAACCAGTAAAGTAGTAGTTGTGGTTAAGGTAGAAACTTTGAAGTTGTCTAAAAACTCAATAGATGGTCATGGAGACAGAAGGTTTGGGGAATAATTATCTTATATTAGTACTTAACTATGGCCAAAATATACGGCCGATCTGAACTTATAGGTTGAATATCATCCCTCGTAAGACAAGCATCATTTAGTCATCATAACTTAGCATCATGACTTATATTATGTCATTCTTGTCAGCAGCAATATTTGCACAGTCAAATTTATAGTGACATCAAAACACCTCAGTGGTGTTTGCTCATCCAGATAATAACTTTCACCAAATTTTATTTTCATTTGGTCACAAGATTTAAAAAATCTTCGAATCCAAATTCTCTCCCCTCGATTTCTATAAGTCCAGTGAAGTCTTGTAATGTTTGCAAGTATTTCTTTTGACTGAGAATACACTAAAACCATTTCTCCAACTACAACGAATATAACCATTGTACATTCCGCAAACGACAATACCAGTATTCCCATCACAACAACATTTCTATAATAAGTATCAAGAGTAACCATGATTACTAAGCTGACTGACGCAAGACCTATGGTTCCAATCATCAGTCCAGCCAAGAAATTTTGTTGCACTATATTTACCAAAATATTCAAAATTTGTAGCTCTCTGTATAGTAATGAGTTTGCATATAGATTTGAAGTAGTTTTGAAATGTTTCCAAAAATATTGTATGTTATCCCGAAATGCCATCATGGATAATATCTGAATTAGAACGCCAACAAATAAAGCTATATTCATTCCAAAGTAAAGCACACAAGTGTTCATAAATAATAATATTCCTTTTAAGCCGAAACTGAATATAATCTGTAAGCATGATAACGGTTTTGAGTTGCAGGCAAGTAGAAAATAACCGATTAACGATGGTTTACATGTTGTATCCCAGTGAAAACCCAAAACCAATAAAAGTGGAAATACAGCACAAGTAAAAATTGCTATTGGAACGAACATTAAAACAAGCCATTCAAATGTAGAATGGTCAGATATCATGTTTGTTGATCTTTTTAATACTTTTTTTCGTTCTATTTTAAAAATGCTGTTTAGAAATATTGAAAGCTCAACTTGTTTGTCCCGACTTGTATTTAAATAACAAGCTGATGCTAAATTTACTGTGAGCATCAATAATGATATAATTTGATCGGATTTATAGACTTGATTGTAAGACGATGAGTTTGTTATAGACGATATACACTGATAAAGCTGCAAACAGGTTAAAGCAGAATGTATGGTGCATTTGTATTTCAGCATTTTCAACTCGTTGGAACTTTTTGGTTTAAATTTGATTTCAGAACTAGTTGTAATTTTTGAGCTTAGTAGTAGCGTCACTGGTGCACATTTAATTTTGTCTACTAAAATCATGGTCAACTTTATAAGAAAAGATTTCTCTAAAACTTTGTTGAAATTCATGTTTGATTTTGAAATACTCGAACAGACTAGAAAGTAACTTAATTTGGGGTAAGATAAATTGAAAAAGATCTATAAATTTTTAAGTAACTGAACGTTATATAAATACAGATATTCAAATCCAAGAAAATATGTGGAATTAACTTGAATAGTCACAATTATAAAGCTATAATTGTCTTTCAGTGTTCCTTTGTGGTTTAAGATGAATTCAGCACTCCTTTATTGAAATTTGCGCACAGCTGAAAGCGTACAGTCCAAATTAGATAAATAATTTAACGTCTACATTTTTGCAGTCTTATAACAATAGAAATGAGCCATGTTCAAGTATTACAACTAAAAATGCCTGATCAGAAAATATTTCCAGTCAAAATGATGTTTAAATGACAGATCGTCAAAAACGTACGCTTTTAGAAATAAAATAGCCTGCTATACTGAAATATCAAGAATATTTTTTAATATTTATTTTTTTATTACTAATTTAATTTCAGACTCGTCCTCCGCTCTAGCCAGACCACAGCACCATCTTCCTGCAGTCGCGATGAAATCAAGTGCCCGGGTTTTCCTTGACTTCGGCCGGTAGCTAAGGTCCTCGGCTTGCGGTAGAGTATGTTCCAACATTTTTAAAGTATCTTCTGTGAGTTTCTTTACGTGATTAAATATTTCACACTCGTCTTCTTTAAATATGCATGAGTATGACGGGAGGAAAGACGTTATATTTGGTATTGTGACCGTGTAGATAAGGCTCGTGGAAGCTTCATGTATTATCTTGTCCACTGGAGTTATCCGTAATCCTGTAGTTAAGTGGACTCCTTCCTCACTTTGGGCCGTGTAAGCGCTACACAGTAGTAGAAAGATGATCAGGCTTTCCATTGTGATTTTGTTCACACGAGTGAGGATAAGATGAATCCGTATAATATGATACGTAAATAACTGCTGCTGGAGTTGTTAACTATTTTATGTCTGGTTCCCTTCTTGGTTGTAGGTATTCCTGAATTTGACTGAGGATGATAATTTCTAGAGATTCGAAGTTCTTATTTCCGTTTACGTAGATTATATCGTTGTGGTAGTGGTAGGGTGATGTTTGGTAGATTTAGTTGTGAGATAGTTGGTTGTGTACTTGGTATTGGATTATTATCCCGATGTGCCAGAGACGTTGTCTCTTCGATTGTTGTTTTGCTAGTGTGTGCTACTGGGCTGTTGTGCTCTGCATAATAAGGGGTGAGTTTTGGCATGTCGTCGCTCTGATGCGGAAATGATTCATTTTCCGTGTGTAGGTAGTTCCTTGATTCGTCATCAATAAATTCGTCATCTTGATTTCTGGGAAGTGCTCTTCTAATTTCTGACTTATCTTCTTCTTCTGAGTCATCTGAATCACACTCCGGTATTACTGCCCTGTCTTGACCGAAATTAGTCATTCCTAATTTTTCAGGATCCCGATCAACATATTTTTTTAATTTCGACACGTGGCACCACCATTTTTGCTTGCGCTTCTGACCAATTTGTTGAACAAGATACAAGACAGGAACTTTTCCTTTTTCTATTATGGTCACGGGACCTTCATATACAGGTAGTAGTTTTCCCGACACATTATTCTTTCTTGTGAGGCGGATATACAATACTTTATCACCCACCTGCATATGTACATCTCTCCGCCTATCATTTAATGATCTTTCGGCCTGAATCTGAGATTTAACAAGATTCTGCTGGGCCAAGTCCCAAGCTACTTCAAATCGAATATTTACTACGTTCCGAAAATCGTATCTATGTGGTCCAAATGACATCTCTGATGGTGACAATGTATCGAATCCTAACAGTGCCCTGAATGGGGTCATGTTGGTGCTCGCTGCTATGGACGAGTTAAAAGCATATGCAATATAAGGCAAATAGCGGCACCACTGTTATACTTCTGTATCCGCAAACGTTCTAAGCCTATCGTTTAAATATGCATGTGAACGTTCCGTACATCCGAGACCTGCTGCATATCCTATTGACCCAAACGTATGTTGTATACCGAGCAACTTCATTAATTGGGCTGTCAATTTGGCCGTAAAATTCGGATTTCAAAACTTGACAGTTTCAAACACCAGAAAAACTTTCGTAAGGAGAAATTCGGCCAATTCTTCGGCCGTATTTTCTTGAAAAGCACCAATTACTATGTATTTAGAAAAGATGCAATTTGCGGTAGCGGCATAACGGTATCCTTTCGCGCTTTTACTATAGGGGCCACAAATATCGACCTGCAGGTGTGAGAAGGGCCTTGATGGTATGACATCGAATTGGTATAATCCACCAGATTTTTGGCGAGATGCTTTCATAATTTGGCACTTATGGCAACTTTGGACGTAGTGATATATTTGTTTCTTCATCTTTGGCCAAAATTACCGATGGGATATGAATTTGTAAGTTTTGTAGGCTCCATTATGACCTCCAATCCGACTGTCATGTGACTCCTCTAAAATGGTCAATCGAAGTGCTTTAGGGAGAAAACAAACAGTTATCCCTTTGTCGCTTCTGCAGTATAAAAGCACCTCGTGGCGTATAAATAAGTGCTTTAGCTTTCCTTTATTCTCTCCTACATGAAACAAGCGTTTGATATTTTGTGTCTCTTCGCACTCCAACTGGGCTTTTCAAAGTTCATCATTTTCTTGAAATGTTTCTGCGGAAGATACTGTTTCGGCAGGAATTTCTTGGTCTTTAGATTCGTACCAAGTATCCCGAACGTTGTAACTGTTTATCGGTACTATATTCAGGTGTTCCGCGGTTTCTTTTGGAGCTGCTTCATCTGGAAATCAGCAATCCGCTAAATCCATTTCTTTTCCCGGTTTATATTTAATTGTTATGTTATGTCCCCTTAAGAACAATAACATTCTAACAATCAATGGGCTTAAATGTTGATCGTCCTTGTTGCTCCGAACCATGCTGACAATTGGTTTATGATCGGTCACAGCTATTATTTCTTCCAGCCAAATTATTGCTCTAAATTTCTTCAAAGCAAAACAAATTGCTAAAATTTCCAGAAACGTAGGCGCCAATTTTGACTCTTGAGGTGTGAGTCGTCGATCCGATTGCTTTGATCTGTCCATCTTGTTCCTGAAAACACCCCGCTCCCAGGCCCAGCAATGAAGCATCGGAAATAATCAGGGCAGGAGATGATCCTGGCCGGCAATGTGATAATATGGGCGGGTTCAGAATTATCTCTTTTAATTTATTAAGCGCCTGTTGGGCTTCCTGGGTCCACTGAAACTTCTTTTTATCTGGGTCGTCACAGATAAGTTTCTCAATAGGCCTCGCAATTGAGGAAAAGCCGGAAATGTACCGTCTAAATGAAAATTAAAACTTCCTAGGATTGATCGGCATTCTGTCTTTGTTTTTGGAGCTGGTAAATTTGCGATCGCGGAAACTTGTTTAACTGAAATTCTCGTGCTATCTTTGTCTGTGGTGTGGCCAAGTACTCGTAGTCTGGCTGCCAAAAATTGGCACTTCTTGTAGGATATTAGAAATCAATAATTCCTTATTTGTATAAACATGTCTTCCAAAATTCTCAAATGGTGCTCCAAATTATTTGAAAAACATATAAGGTCATCGACATAAAATGCCACTTGTTCTCTATTATCCCGTTGCATGGGTTCCAACATTGTGTAGACAATTTTAGCGAAGATAGAAGGCGCGTTTTGAATTCCGTAGGGCAAATATTTGAACTGATAGAACCCTTGAGGGGCGGAAAATGATGTTAGCTCCTTTGATGACTCATCTAATGGAAGTTGGTAGTATGCTTCAGCCATGTCCAACCCAGAGATGTATTTCTGTCCTTTCAGCTTGTGTATAATTTGATCGATCCTGGGAATCGAGTTGTAGGGAAACAAATTTCACATTGAAACTGACATAACTTTATACAATGCTTATTGTGCTCTCTTCGCTGCAACCTTCTTTTTCCTCTCTTCTGCTATACGGTATCATGCGTGTGCTAGATTTATCAGTGAGAAATATCTTGAGTTGATAATGTGAGCAGAAGCCATGCCAAGACCCCCTCCATAAGAATATCCTCCATGATGGAGGATATTCTTATGGAGGGGGTCTTGGCATGGCTTCTGCTACTGCTGTAGCTCAAGCTGGAGCAGGTGGAATGTAAGTGGGTTTTGGAACAATTATACTCTCCAAAATACATAAATAGTAAAAAACATTTTCATTTCGTTTCTATTTAGGGGCTATCCTGACGGCGACCAAGTGCACATCATCACCACTCTTTTCCTCCCTTTCAAATTGGATCACAACTGAATTATTTTACTTGTTAACTTGAATTGCAATTAACATTGAGCATGACTCTGAAAATCAAAATGACACGTTGAAATGTGATCCCCAAATCTTCCCAAAAATTCTCAACACTAAAATTCCCAATATCCTGCTGTTAATCGACCATCCAAAATCGACAGCCCTCGCCGGAAATGGATTCCTATTCCGATGATGAGATCCAATAGCCATACAAAATCCTGTAATTGATGTCGTAGTTCTTGGTGGAAATGTAAACTGTTTTTCAAGTAATTTATCTGTATCTTCATCAATTGTCAATTGGTTGCTCGAGATATCCTAGAATTATTTCCACTACCTGAAAATTTAACGAAATATATTTATAATTAAATTAACATTTTAAATATGCTTAAATTGGATGTGTTTGGTTAAAAAAAAGTAATCACCTCATCTGGAAGTGTACTGAGCTTGTCTTCAGATGGTGCCTCCACCTCCATCAGGACTGGAGGTGGATAACTTGTTGCTTTCGATTTTTTACAGTACAAAAATGTCATTTTAAATTTTGACTGGTTGACTGAGTTTGGATGTTGACTAATGCTGAAATGATGAGAGGATTTGCTGGTTTGGATGAGCAAAAAAAACAAATGTCTGCTGATTGACTGCCAAGTAAAATGTGTGGTAGTCGTACGAGCATATTATGTACTTTGCATCTCACGTCAGATTTTAATTGGCTTTCATGGCATGTCCAGTCAGTCCAGTACTGCTGATAACTCCAATTCCAGCGATAGCACCGGGGCCTCCAAGGCCTATTATTTAGTGAAATCCCTTCCAAAGTTACCCAAACAAAATAGCAACTAGAAGGACCAGTTCTCAATTAAGAACAAAGTTCCAGGACTATAGCTCCTGGACAATGAGAAATAAATGACCAAACCAAAATGCTTCCGACTCCGGTGGCAAACGTTAGGACTTTATTATCTCAAAAGTTGGTTTAGTTAGACAGACAACTGACCAACAACTAATATCTCAACTTTTGGTGCAGTTAGACAGACAACTGACCAAAGACTCATCCTCATTACAAAATTTCCTTCGGTATTTATACGGTTTCTCAACAAAGAAAAATATTAAACATTCACAAACAAAAGAATATTGAAAGAACAAAGTGGGGCAAGGTTCACAGGAAGTGTGCACCTTGTCAAACAAAAGAAAACAACCAATATTTCTTCATGAAGCCACAATCAGCTTCATGAAGGCTTCTAATCAAAAATAAACAAATGCTCTACTCCAAAGTTCTTTTCCAAAGTCCATGGTTCACGTTCCGTTGGAATAACTGCTGATGCTGATCTTTGACTTGACGAAAACATTGACTTAAGTATATAAAATTATTTAGCAAAGTGTATGTATACTAAATATGCAATATATGAATAAGAGTGCCAAGCATTGTATAATGGTCTTGAACTTTGATTGCATTTTTTTGCAGAGGAATGTGGTTTTTAACTGGTTTTGCTGATGGAAATGGTACTGTGGAGCATGTGTGCTCATGCAGTTTTAATTCTCATAAATGATAATGTTTTATTTTTACGTTCTTTCTTTATAGTACTTGACTTGTACTATAAGTACTTGAATAGGTGCATGATGATAATGAATGACAATACTGACATGACAGTTCGTCTTGACCAGCAAGGATAGAAGCTGATTTAAATGCTAAACTGGATTCAATCAGAATGGTATATATATTTTACTAAAATAGATGCATGCATCAAGTTATTTTATATGTAGAAAAAAACCTAATGTGTTAAAGTGTTCTTTCAAAACAGTCGAAATGAGAACATTTAAAAACACAAATTATGACGATATGAGAAAAATGGTGACGGAAGCGCCATGGTGGATTTTTGAATATTGTCAAAACGTTGAAAAGAAATATGATATGTTTGTTCAAATTCTAAAACATATCATAAACACACATGCGCCAATTAAAAAAATTCGCATCAAACAAAATAGAAAACTCTGGATGACTGCCGAATATGATAAAATGACCAGACGAGTTAGAAAGGCAAAACGAAAATTTGTCGCGAAAAAATCTACCGATTCATATGATGAATATAAACAAGTTCGAAACAAGCTTACATACATGAAAATCAAGCTGAAAAGAAATGCAATAAAAAACTTAGTTAAAAATCCATCTGACTCTAAAATAATATGGAGTATATTGAATACCCATGTTGGAAGGCAAAAAACTGAAATTTGTATTCCAGAAATGAATGCAAATGGAACAATTATTTTTGATGAAAAAGACAAACTTAATCATCTATGCAGACATTTTAGTAATAATCCAGCTAATATGAAGCCCAACGTGTCACTACCAACACTCAGTGAAGTTGACCGTGATAGTTTATTGAATGAAACGTCCCAATTTTTCATGACAAGTAATGTTGAGCATGATAGTTTGGAAACGACCGTTCCTCAATTTGTCATGCCCAACATCACAGCAGTGGAAGTGGAAAGTGCAATTAAATATCTAAAAACAGGGAAACCAAGTGGGGAGGATGGCATTCCTATTCGATTTTACAAAGCTTGCGCGACTGAAATCGCACCCCATCTTGCAAGTTTGATAAATGAAATGTTGGAAGAAGGAATCATGCCACAATCTCTAAAAATTGCATTAATTACGCCATTGTATAAAAACAAGGGTGAAAAGAATGATGCAAAAAACTACCGACCAATTTCCATTTTACCCACAACAAGTAAAATCATCGACAAAATTCTATATGATCATCTCATCAAATATTTTGAAGATAACAATTTACTCATGCAACAGCAGCACGGATATAGAACCAATAGATCAACACAAAGTGCAGTGACTATATTAAATGATGATATTAAAGACGCTGCTGATCAAAAGCTTATTACTGGAGCAATATTTTTTGATTTCACACAAGCCTTTGATAGAGTAGATTATTGCAAGCTGCTTCAGAAATACAGCCTTTATGGAATCAAAGGAAAAATGCTTTATTTTCTACAAAGCTACTTCACTGACAGAAAAATGATAGTAACAAAAAATAAAACGCGTTCAGACGCCTACAATTTGCTATCTGGGACCCCACAGGGCTCCTGCCAGTCTGGCCTTAATTTTTGCATATACTTGAACGACATTCAAGATATATTTCAGCATTGCAAGTTCAACTTTTACGCGGATGACCTTTCCCTCTATGCACATGGGTCAACTGTAAAGGAAATAGAGGAAAAACTGCAAATAGACACAAACAATCTGCAAAAGTGGTGCTTGGAAAACAACATGAAAATCAATATTGGAAAAACAAAAGTTATGCTTTTCAAAACCAAGTATAATAAAATCACGGAACAGTTAAAAATATTTCTTAACTCAGAGCTAATTGAAAATGTTAGCGAATTCAAGTATCTGGGAATGGTCCTCAATGAGAGTCTAAATTACGATAAACATTACGAAAGTGTCTGTAATAGCATGACCACACGTATGTTCCTGCTCAACAGACACAAAAAGAATTTTACTCCAAAATGGAGGCACATATTTGCCACGTCTTTGGTGCTATCCAAGTTGGATTATTGTTTACCGATTTGGGGTAAACTTTGCCCAACAAAAACAAAACGGATAAATAACATTATCTTACGTCTGACAAAACTGGTAGTTTCACCTAAACGTAAGTGCAAATTTAAAGAAAAAGTTCTTCGGTTAGAACAACTGAACTGGTTACTCGTAAACGAACGTTATGAAATTTATGTATTGAATTTCATATTTAAACAAATCTGGTCCGAATCATCATTAAACGTCTGTTTCTCTCGTTTTCAAAAACGCCCCGAATCAACCAGATGCTCAAGGCAAGAAAAAAACTTTTGTATTCCTTTAATGACAACTGAACATGGAAAGTCATCATTTTTCTACCAAGGAATCATGATGTGGAATAATTTGCCTCCCGAAATCAAAAACTGTGAAAGTGCAGTATCCTTTGACATGCTCGTCAGAGGAAATATTATGTTAAAAAGAGACAATGATAATTTGTTAAAATTTATATAATTTATCTTTACATTTTTTAATTTTCTAATTTATTTTATGACTATTTTCGCATTTTTTAATTTTTATACGCTGAAAGGAGACATGTTACATGGAAACAATTTGTATTTACCTACATTTTATGTTTTTGTCACCTTACAAGTTAACTTGTGAAATAAATTTGGCAATATTAATATCAATATCAAGTTAAAGAATATAAAGACAGAACATAATTACGGTATTTACCTGTTTTCGTACAAATACACTTAAGGTCCCTTTTATATTTTACATGTAAGCTTTTAAAAATGATGTCTTTCAATTTCATAAAAATTATATACATATACCTTGTCATACCTATACAGGTATGTCACATAAACCATGCCCTGTGTGTGTGAATGTAAACTCAAGTCACTTATTTTTTGGAAAATGCATTTCAGTCTCTATTACCATTTCAACCTAATTAGTGTCTTGTTTTGAACTGATTAAAAAAAATAACTAACTATATAAATTTAACAATGAGTGCACAAATTGTCATTCGTTTGCTTTTCGCCGTAATAGTTTCCGTGTCATTTCTTTTACTTGTTCAACTGGGTTTAATTGAGCTTCCCCAAGAAATCTCAAGAAATCGTCAAGTGATCCTCTCTTTTTAATTCCTGCAAGGCATCACCACTAAAATATTCATCAAAATGTTCGGAAGCACAGTCTCAACTCAAGGTGAGAAAATTTATTCAATAAATTTTCAAGATGATAATTTAATTGGATCATGTAGTAAAAAAAATAATTTAATAGTTTTAATGCTAATTTTATATTTTGATTTAATTTTTTTCAGATGATATTTTTAAAACGCCAAAAACCCAAACAGCTTTATTTAGAGACTTCTCTTTGGAACAGTTGGACTGCTAACGTATTTAAGTTAATTATAATGCAGTTTGTTTTAAATGACTTAAAAAAACTATCATGCTAAATAAACTATAATTAACTTTGATGTGTACTTTTAATGATACGTTAACAACTTAAATCATTAATTTGACAGATGTTAAAAATTATGATTATTCTTTTAATTAAAATTAACTGGTAATTTATTTACTTGCTGCTAATGAACTTTATGTAATAAATATATTTACTAACTTTATACTTAAAATTACCTTTTGCCATCTTTTTTAAATGGCATTTTTTATCCCCTACAAGAAAATCCACCGCTGCAAGAAATTATTTACTCTCATCTTAATTATCATTATTATCTTTCACTATTTCCGAAATCCGGACAAACCCATATCAACCTCACAGAGTAATTATATTTGCCACGTCCCCAAATTAGATCCCTTGGACCCCTTAATCCTCCCCCTTGTCTCCCAAGTGCCCAGAGCGCTAAACTGCCAAAACAATCCAAACTTCAACAAAGACTTTCCCTTACAACTGGAGGAATCTCCAAAATTTCCTGTTTATCTCAACAAGCCCACCAAAATACCCACGAACCACGAGTTTATCGCAATTACCTGTGTAATTGGCAAGCTTGTCGTTCGTTGTGGATGACTCAATTTCCATAATGGCCTTTCTCAGAGACATGCCCTTAGGTCTTTAATGGCTTTACTTTGGCATGTGAGCGAAAAAATAACTATGCATTTGACAACTGTCCATTTTTGTGGAAGCTTTACAAAAAATCCGGCTACTTATCCCTTTTCGCTGAGGATGAAAGCTGGCTTTCTATATTAAATTATTTCAAAGATGGATTCATCAACCAACCTACTGACTACTATCTGCGCCCATTTACCTTAGCCGCTGATGAATTAATTGGTCACGGAAAAAGGCAGTTTACAAACACATAGAAGGCAGAGGGAACCAGAGAGATGATGGAGATGTTATTGGCCACATCCAAATATTTCAACCCGGTAACATCGATAAGAAAAGTAGCAAACTAGAAGCGTCATCGGAAAAACCATTTCCTAACTTTTTTAATGAGCAGCAAAGCCACGCCCTAGTAATAATATGTAATACATAATATAAATGCAGATAATATCTAGTAAATAGTTAGCACTCCCACTTCTTCTCGTTGGTTATGGGAAAAAGTGTCTTTTTTAAAATTTATTTTAAATACCATAGGGCGGATTTTAAATTGGGTTTATGTAAGCTAGTTCAATCTGCAAAGTCTGCTGTTCAATATGTGATATGCTACATAATGAGCTGATTCCTGGAAACTATTAAAAATTGGATAACCTAATCCAAGCATTAATAATGACGGTCTCGGTGATCTCTCTAATTGGCTCGTTTTTTATGGCGATTTTATACGCTTTGAAGCTTTGGTACCCTCAAAAAACTTTGTAACGAGAGTGTTTATAACGGTGGTTTCTAAAATACCTAATTTTTTTCACGTGCTGTTCAGCAAGGTATTTAACATTTAAAATAAGGTTGTACGCTTAGTTAAGCATGTTAGAGCATGAATTTTGTTAAAACCAAGTCGTACCACTGGCATGTGTATGTATGTATGTCTGGCACTGTGTAATGGAGCATCTTTTCAAGTAAATTGGGTGACAGGTTGCATAAAAAAATACTTGAGAGTATGAGAATATTAATGTTCGGACTGCAGTTGTATAACAATAATACAGCGTTTTTTAAATCGCTCCTAAACAGTAATTAGCTAGAGTCTTGTTAATCAATGATAAATGGTGAATTATATTGGATATAAGCTTGTAAAAAAATTACAATACGTAAATTCCGGAAATTATTTATTTGTCATGTTGCTCGCCCAGACATCATCCACGATAACCCAAGTAACTATTATGGCGTCGTAAATCATTACATCGACATGACATAACCATTAACATTTAACTTCCACGTACGTGATGCGAAAAAAATAATGTTAAATGTTAACGTAATGCGAATGTTAAAAAATATTAATTAATCTCTCTTTCACTTTTAATTCCTAAAACACTATTTTAATAGTAATTAAGAGATCAGATTATTGTTATCATTATTAATATTATTAAGTGCTGCTCTCATGACAAAATCTTGTTCTATTCCATTCTGCGGTCTAACAAACCTTGTAAACCTACGGTAATTATTTGTCGTACGGTTTGAGTTTTTATATTAAAAGTTAATCATCATAAAATCTTCATTTAAAATTAATTTTATTTTCTGAAAAATTCAATACTTACAATACTCATACAACTCATTCAAACTTATTCATAAAAGCATAAAAATTAGGGCGCCAGCATATGTTTCACTTCAAGAGTTTCCTCCATAAGAATATTTTTAACTTGGACAAGTTCATTTTAAACTTTTTTCATTTGGGCTCTATTTAACAACTCATAAAACCTGTACATTTTTTTTGGGCAAAATTCTAGACGTCATCGTCTCGCCATTAATCTAATATTTAAAAATAATCCAAACTTAATTCAACGTGGCAACTTTCTTTTTATCAGCAATCAAATACTTCAAGGGGCTGATTTAAAAGTAAGTAAACCATTCAAATTCAACATAAACTTATTCTATTCAGATAAACATTTATAACAAACGACCGTGTCGCGATCATGAACCGGAAGAAGGTCGCAATTGGATACCCACTTTTTGGGATTCTTTTTTTTTTAATCGAGATCGCTATTGGAATAACCCTACTAAAATATATTTATGAATTAAAAATAACATCATTTTTTAAATTCACGGACAGACAAGCTTCTTGCCAAATCGTAAAAATTAGCGTAGCTCCTTTAGCGTAACAACTATAGTAGGGTTATTCCAATTGCATCCTCAATTATTCAAAAATAAATTATGAAGCGATGTACATTAGTTAATTTTAGTCCCTAAATATATTTTTGCCCCTGAAGAGGATTCTGATCGAAGAATCGACACATAGGGATCTTGATAATAATTAAAAAAATATCTCATTTAACACTCGCCGTTTCCAAAAATATTATTTTTACATTATTTTAAATTTATAACTGATCTGGAGGTGAACTTTTAGCAGTAAAAGAACAGACTTTATTTCGAAACACATAAAAAACGTTACTCGACAATGATAGACCACCAACAATAACATAAACAACCACACAATTTTAATTACATTTTAAAATGTGGTTAAAAATACATGAACGACGCGAAGAATACATCATACTAATGATATGTCCATATAATATTTCAAAGTAATTAGTTATAATTCAGATGGAAATAATCCTATGACAAGTTATGCATAATAAACTACTTGGCCCAAGAAATATTAGTAGTAATTTGATCAACAATCGAACACTTCAAGGTGCTGATTTCACCATTGAAACTTATTCAGACAAAAATACGTATCCTTTCTTTTTTTGGAAAGTGAATGGAACTAATTGGATAATTGAAAAACATACCAAGACGCTCATTTATATAATTCAGATTGAAATAATCACATGACAAGCTATGCATATCGGTCATCGGTCAACTAACCTATAATGACATATACACCCCCAGAAATATTAAAAACTCATTATTTAACATGTATATTTAATCAATATTTATTGTATATTTAGCCAACCTGAATGGTGGGGTTTACTAAAGTGTTTAGTAGAATTCATAAAATGTTTGTAGTTATAAATTTTTCTACATTCTAAATTTATGTACGTTAAAATCATCCCATTTCCTGCATTTAAAACTACGCGGTGCACGATTCTTTTATTTATCGATCTGCCCGCTATAGGTGAATTCTAACTCTCACCATAACTGATAAATTAATAACAGCTCATTATTATCTATCTTTTTCTAGTAAAACCATATAATTTTACCGTTGTAAAAACATATTTGTCGAAAAACAAGTACTATTTGTTTCGAAAAACGTAAACTTTTGTGTTTGAATGTATGCAACATACTATACAAACATGTTAATTATGATCAGTAAATAATTTGCTATCTGTGTACTGACTACACATTACTTCAAATACAAGTTATAACTTGGATTACAAAATTACTTATTACTTTAAAGTAAGCTGTAAGTAAGAACAATCGAAAACTTCAAGGTGCTGATTTAAACCATTGAAACTTATTCTATTCAGACAAAAATATGCATCCTTTCATCTTTTGGAAAGTGATACATAGCACAGTTAATATAATTCAGATTGAAATAATCACTTGACAAGTTATGCATATCATAGACTGCATTCCATCCCAAATACTAAACTCATTATTTAACATGGATATTTAACTTTTTGATTTGTCTGAAACCTTCCTTTATTTATCTATCTGCCCACTATAGGTGAATTCTAACTCTCACCATGATAGAAATGTTGTTGTGATGGGAATACTGATATTGACGTTTGTGGAATGTACAATGGTTATATTCGTTGTAGTTGGAGGAATGGTTTTAGTGTATTCTCAGTCAAAAGAAATACTTGCAAACATTACAAGACTTCACTGGACTTATAGAAATCGAGGGGAGAGAATTTGGATTCGAAGATTTTTTAAATCTTGTGACCAAATGAAAATAAAATTTGGTGAAAGTTATTATCTGGATGAGCAAACACCACTGAGGTGTTTTGATGTCACTATAAATTTGACTGTGCAAATATTGCTGCTGACAAGAATGACATAATATACGTAAGTCATGATGCTAAGTTATGATGACTAAATGATGCTTGGCTTAGTCTATGACATGTTTTAGATTTTTTCATGTGAAAATAAATATAAGCAGATTGTATGTATAAATGTGTGTTCGTGATATTCAATAAGCACAATATATACAACGAAGTAAGGTAAATCTCAAACAATAAACTAAGAAAATAATAATTTTATCAGTTAAGTAGTTTTGCGATAAATTAAAAAATAAAATTTCCAGTGTGATTTTCTAATAGCGTTATATATTTTACAATAAATAAAAAGAATTCCAACCTTTTAGACAGAAATACATACAAGCATTTTGTTGTTTTTATTATCAATATTATAAGTGCTAGTTGTTGGAAATAGGAGGCATATTTTAGATGATCACACGTCGACTTGAGATGACCTAAAACGCCCAAAGGGCCCAACAGCCATAAACAGAAGATCCAGTTAAAAAAAATTCACAGGACCAGTAGAAAATAAGTATTTATTCAATGACACAAAGTATGTATTTACTAAAAAAAGTCAATTTATTTCAAATAAAACCAATATTAACTCAGGAATTGACAACTGAGTGACTGAAAGTCACTGAAAAGAAAACAATTAACTTTGCCCAGAAGGGGCGAAATTTCAGTTTAATATTCGGTGGTGCTGCAGCGACAACACCACCACAGTCGACGGTCTGGGAGACCGCCAGGGAAGAAGTGAAGAGTAGCTGGCTGCTACACAGGAAAGTAGCTCTACGGTGGCGGTGATGTACTGAAACCACCAGTGTGGTTGCCTTATGGAATCAGCTTCCCGCAGAAGAGGCAAACTGAGACAAGGCCGGAGTATTTGATTTACTCCAATCCACGCAACAGACACCCTACAGACTACAGTGTGATCCTTATGGGATCATTGCTATTTTGCCATTAATGAAGAGCACATTTTGCAACATACTTCTACCTTGCAATCGGGCACCCTCAGGTCCTCGTATCATACTCGCATTAGTCGAACCGTACCGTACAGGACCAATGAAGAGGAGATTGTTGACATGGAGGATACCAACTTGGAAGACGATTACTATAAGGATAGCTCATGCATTCCAGATGATGAAAGTGAGGAAGATGCCGACCAGAAAATGGAAGATGAAAACAACTATCGTGGAGCCAGCAGTA
>JAQFZH010002321.1:0-16994 GCA_034695485.1 Entomobrya nivalis | reverse complement strand
CTTACTATCTACGACATGAACTGAACTATTGATTGCTACTTACATTGGGGCTTAACAATATAGTGATAATAATATATGCATTTATACTACAAATGATTCATGCGCATACTGGTAAATTTCCATATGCGCTCACATAAGCCATAATGGCAATGTGTTAAAAAAGGTATACAATTATAAAATGAAACAAAGTAAGATAAGAGACTAATTCCGTTCTGAACAATTGCCCAACAAAGTCAAAACGTTAGGTTTAGTATAAAATAAGACTATAAATGCTGAACTAGGAATATGGTGACTGTTTAGTATTTGTTTTCGTGTTTTCGAAAGTTCCAAAACTGGTATGTTGCAGCTTAAATAAGTCCATGTTTTTGACCTGGTTAAATATGATTGGATACACAATAAGCTATCCAGGCCAGTTCGAGTTCGGTTTTGGTTGATAAATAAAATCAAGAAGATAAAACCTGTTTTATAATCTGAAGAAGAAATACGCGTATTTGTTCAAAATGAATATAATCAGTTTAAGGAAAATATTAGAGTAAAATTTAGACATGGCTGACAATTGAGTACATTCTGGAAGTACCCAATATCCGGCCAAGGTAGGAGAACATGGGTTTTGCCATAAGACACCATAAAAGACACGCACTGGAGTTAAGGAGAAAGCGTAAATTATTGCAAGCTTGGCGAGGGAAGAAATTTTCGAAAGTGTTTCTAAAAAGATGGTTCTGTTGGTTGCACATAAAGGATAACAAAAAATTCCTTGGAATTTTGCAAAAAGGAAAAGGGGCATCGGTAAAAGAGCTCAAGTGCAGACGAAGGTTTTTACAGGAGTTGTTACATAATGGGGGAAACTTTTTGGCTGCTATAATTGCATTAATCGACTCACACTACTTAATATTGTTAACTAGGGAAATGATTTGACTGGGAATATCCTTTTGTTTGCCAAATAGCTTATTTGGTCATTGTAAAATCAAGAACTGGTGTTCGAGCCAAAATTATAAAATCAATTGTTGCTGCTTATTTTACTAATGAATGATCATAATATTGCCTTTGACTGTTTAAATCTATGGCGCACTATACATTGGAAACGTAGTCATATATCTGTACAAAGGAAATATGTATTAGGAATTCAATATGTGTCGGGAGATTTAAGTTTATCTGACACAAAAACAATTTTGGTAAAAAAATAACTACAGTCTCGCTTGATATATGCCTCTTAATTTTTCTTCACAAAATTTGTCTTGTTGGCCTTGTGAGAAACAAACCTGAAAAATCAGCATAAAACCATATAAAACGAAAAAACTTGTTATATGATGATAAGTATTATATTTAAGGACTAAATACATTTATTTTTCACTCATATTTTTTACCAAGATACAAATAATGTAATATTTGCTTGCTGCTAGTCGATGAGAAAAGATAACAGGTTGAGGCTTTTATATTACTTGTTCAATTTTGACACATATAAGAACCTACTCAAATATTTTGTGACTTAAAGTATTGCAATAAAAGTGCATTTTACTTTCCCAACTTTTATCAAGAATTTATCTTGACAGCAGAATAACATACTGATTTCGTATACAATTTTCAGTTGCAGCCCAGAACTGACCAGGTCTACACCAAATATTAATGTCGTAAAGATTGTTATAAGGAATCTACGAGAAGTATGAGGTAGTTTTTTTCGCAAGAAATAAATTTCGTGGTTTGGCTATTATGCCAATCGCCTAAAAACTCTGGACAAGTATGTAAATAAAAAAACATATTTTTAAGTCCACTCTCGATTAATTTTGATATTGGTTTTCTCCTCATTTAAAAAACTGGTACTAATTTACCCTCACGTTATTTTTACCAAGTCATCAAGCGAAATAGTTTGGTGACACAAATTACATAATAAAAAATTATCATAAAGTCATGAACAAAAACTGAAAAACATCCCAGAGGACAACAAAAAAGCTTTAATATTATATATTATTCGCCTATTAAAATCCATGGTTTTCCTCTACATTCAGTGATATCTGTTCTATACTTCAACAACAACTTACTCAACATTTCAACCAAATATGTTATACCAACTCGAGTTTTATTATTAGTGACCTTGTCGAATATACTAAATTTGAATGCAGTTTTTTAAAGCATACTTTAATACACAGCAAGCTTCCAAGTTTTTAGAGATAACATATCAAATAAAATATTTGTGTAAAAAAACTTGTCTGCACGCAAACAAATCTAGATACCCAAAATTTGCGTGCAGCCTGCATTCAAGTGAATATAAAAAGTGGTTTTGTTGACTGATATGCATTTTTTATATAAAGCTAACACTTGACATTATTCAACGGGTTTTTCCTCCTGCCATATATTTTTATCATAAGACAGCATATAATGTAGGCATACACATACATATATGTACGTACATATCCCAGCTCTTATTAATGACCTTGAAACTGTTATGATGAATGGTAAAGAGATGCTCAAAAATATGAGTATTTTCAGTCTTCTTTCGGCAGCCGTATCAGTACATGGGTATGAAATAATTAATCCCGCTGTTTAAAAAATATATATCTGTTGATAAATTTTGTTTTAAAGGCTAGAAATATGATACTCGTCATTTTAGCAACAATTTTTGTTGTCTTATTCACCTTGCTATTTTGGAGTCAAACAGAATCCAAAAATGAGAGCAAATTACCGCCAGGTTAAAATAATTTACATGATTGTTTTAGTTTGAAATCAATTCGGGGTGACTGTTTTAAACGATTTGGTTATATTTATAGGCCCGAAACCCATCCCAATTTTTGGAAATATCCTTCAAATTGGCTTTAAACCACACATTCGATTTACGCAGTGGGCTCAAAAATATGGTGGAATTTACCGATTAAAATTAGGCTCTAAAACGTAATATATAAAAATCGATCGCACGAAAAAATCAAGCCGAAATTTAAAGGTCAACTTGATTTATATTTAAAATTTGTTATTAAGTGCGGTGGTCATTAGTAACCACAAAGTTTTAAAGGATATATTTTCCGAGACGGCATCCACAGGAAGACTGGCTGATAACTGTGTAATGATGGAAATTACAAAAGGGCCAAATGGTGAACAAACAGATCAAATAAAGGCGATCTAATGATTTAAATAAAATTTATAAAAAGGAAAATCCTCCCATTCGTTTTTTACCCTTAAATTTTGGACGTGGATTTTGTACGCCAGCGTGCATACGAATTGTAGTCAGCAAGTGTAAAATGTATCAAACTGCCAATAAAGTCTTTATCTTGCTTGCAAATTCCATTTGCTGACTTTCTTTGGTACGCAGATAGCAGATATGAAATCAGCGAAAAAGTAATCTTGGAAAAAAACGAATGGGAATTTCCCTATTTTTCTAACTAATAAGAGTGTATAGATATGCACATTTTTTAAAATTAGGAATAATAAATTCTGAGGGGAAAACTTGGGAGGCACAACGTAAATTCGCTGTGAGAACGCTACGCAGTTTAGGATTTGCGAAAACATCAATGGAATCAATGATAATGGATGAGGTGGAGACTCTGCTAGAATGGTTTCGAAAGAGGGAAAGCACTGCAATTTCTGGTGTACGAATTTTTAATGCCCCGGTTATCAACTCATTGTGGCGTATCGTCAGCGGGGAAAGATGTGAGTGGGAGAGTGAACCACCACCTATCCTCAAAGCGGCGGATGAGTTTTTTGGGTAAGTATTAACAAAATAGAAATCGGGGGGAAATATTTTGTTTAAAAAAATACGAGTAAATTAATTTTAACTTTGCGTCAAACAAATCAACTTTAGTGCAGCAATGACTGTGTCCACAAACGGTGTATTCTTTGCTCCGTTTCTGAAAACCATTGCCCCCGGATTTTTTGGATGGACTAGATTTGCAAATAGTGTGAATGCGATGTGGGAACTTTTCACCAAAACTATCGAAGATCACAAGAAAACCTTCAATTCGTCAGATTTAAGGTACAAATCAATTCAACTTTGCAAAAAAAAAGAATTACCAGGCTAATTAACTTTAATTTGTAATTTTTGCAGAGATTTTATTGATCACCACTTATCAGAAATAGAAACAGAAACTGATAAAAGTTCTAGTTTTTACAAGGAAACTGGACGTAAGTTTTGTTTATTAGCAACTTAAAAACTATATAAATATTAATTGGTATAGTTTCACGTAAAGTTATATATCTAACTGTTCAAAACAAATTCTTTTCAGGTAAAAATATGGTTGCTGTACTATTCGATTTATTTCTGGCTGGATCTGAAACCTCGTAAACGTGTACATATTTTTTTATTTCTTTAGTCTTTTTTCTTACCTGACACTGGCATACCATGATTTGTTTTAAATTTAGCTCGCACTTACTATCCTGGTGCTTACTTTATCTTAGCCAACATAAAGAACAACAAGAAAAATTGCAAAAGGAAGTTGATACTGTTATTGGAGCACGTTTACCGTCCCTAGCTGACAGAACCAGGTAAATATAGACTACACTCTTAATTATAACGTAATAATATTCAATGTAATTTTAACATGTGCATGCATATATATACACAAATATATCGTAGCATGCCTTACACTGAAGCAGTAGTATTCGAAGTGTTAAGAATCGCCACTGCTGCACCATTTACCCCGCATAGTCTCCAATCAGATTTTATTTTTGGGGAGTACTACCTTCCAAAAGGAACATTTCTGTTTGGAAATATTTATGGTGCTCACCATGATCCCAAAGTTTGGGGAGATCCTTCCAACTTCAGACCGGAAAGATTTCTGAGTGATGATGAGACCAAAGTGGTACCGAATGAGGCTCTTGTTCCATTTTCGGATGGTAAACGAAGATGTCTTGGAGAGACCCTTGGAAAGGATACTATCTTTTTGTTTTTGACTGCAATCTTTCAAGAGTTTGACATTTTGCCTGATCCTGCATTGGAAGGAAAGAGACCTAGTTTTGAAGCGGACTTTGGTGCTCTTCTTAGTCCAAGACCTTTTAAAGTTATGTTTCGATCGAGGGTCAAATAAGTTTATGTTAAATAAAAACTTCAT
Source organism: Entomobrya nivalis (assembly GCA_034695485.1). Taxonomy (NCBI): domain Eukaryota; kingdom Metazoa; phylum Arthropoda; class Collembola; order Entomobryomorpha; family Entomobryidae; genus Entomobrya; species Entomobrya nivalis. The sequence goes on along the minus strand of JAQFZH010002321.1, from coordinate 11,961 downwards.
GTACTTTAAATAAACATTGTTGTAAAAACTCATTTTAAAGTAAGATGTATTCTAAAACATTTCTTACATTTATTTCCACTTTTTCATAAAACTTTGAAGTAAAAATTACTCTACAAATTATTTTTAAAATTCGTTCATATAATTCTGACGCATTTTTTCTCAAACAAGTTTAGACCGATGTTAAGGCAAAAATACATCGAATATTGATTTCCTCATATCAAATTATTTAGATAAAATAATAAAAATTTCATATTATACTAAACCAAGATAAGTTACACCATACAATAATATCGGTACGCTCTGAGCGTGGCCCTTTTACTAATTTAAATATTCTGCTGGCCAATTAAAAAAAATAGTCGCAATTAGGAACAATCTTGTATATTCTTAGGGAATGGAAAAAACAACTAGCAGTTGCTCAAGCCTTTTTTCTAAAAATAAGTTTGACCACCAACTATAATCTCAGTTTGTCATCATATGTGTAAAAAGTGGTATCCGCGTGACGAAAATGTTCACATCATTTTTAAACCGGTACGGTTACCCCCAAAATTTTCGTTTTTATCTTTACGTGTTCGATTTCAAACTTGTTAGAACTTTCGTTTTTCATGAAACCAAAAAATCCATATGAAGCATCATTTCTAAAGAGACCGTCCTTAATTTTTATATAGTTGTATGGAAATTCAGCTTTTTTGTGAACCCCAATCGATTTTTTGATATGGTTCTGCTAAATAAGCTCATGTATAAAATTTAATCTGGGACTTTACAAAAACCTGGGCAACAAAATACAAATTTGACAAAAAATAACACAAAAAGGATATGTGACAAAATTAGAATTATGACAAAACGGAGATTTGACAGAAAAATAAAAAATACAACCAATCAAGTTATTGAGATATATTTATCGGAAGACTTATATTCTTACTTGAGGAATGATGTTTTAATGATACACTACTTCAAAATAACAGCAAGGCTTGTGATTTCGTGGAAAATGGCAAGTATCGATAGCATAAGGACATATAATTTTACTTTTCGAAACCTTTATTTTTCAAGGTACTGACCGGGCTGACAAATCGACATATTTTAAAGCTGCCACTAGAGAAAGTGGTTTCAAATTAGCATTTAATTTTTCAAATTCAGTTGAAAACTGGCAACTTGACGTGGAAAATTACAAATTACCCAACCTTTATACAACAAATATGCACCCAACCATGCGAAGACAAAGTAATTATTAATCACATCTCACTATTTGGACTTGCGTAGAGATATTGCAGAACGAACAAAAATACTGAGACAATAAAAAGTAAAACATAAGGGAATATAGTTCTCAGGCGTCTAAGATGGCCGGATTTCCACCTTTTTTTCTGAAATTTAATCCCATCAAAAATAAACATACACATTTGTTTGTCCCCTAATTATGTTTTGCTAGAAAACTAGCTTTTCTTCCAAATTCACAATGTTTTGCAATATTAATTGAATGGTCAGTTGAAGTAATCAACTTTAATGTTTTATGACTAAGAAGTAATACCACGTCACAAGTAAAATATGTCGTTTTTCTATTGAGACCAAGAAGAATAAATGTTGAAGAAAGGATGAAAAACATCCTTTTCCAACACAAAAGCCAATGCCCATTAGGTGTGACAACATAAAATTCATTGGGAAAAACTGCTGCCATTTTTTGAGTGACTGCAGATTGATTGTCTTTGTGGTAAATGAGCTGGAAGTCAACTACCATGACAAGTTTAGCTTGTCGTCACATAAAAATCTATTGATTTTATAAAATAAAAATATACAGACCTGAAGTAGTTCTGTGACGCATACATATGCGCATGTATACTTTTACATTACTTGGACACTTAAGAAACAAATTTCCCATGTGCATAATATAAATCCAAGGCATTTGTGGCTCGCCAGGGAGGATCTCATGATGCCCCGAGGAAAACCATAAATCGCAAAAACATTTGAATCTTTCGGAGGTTTGTTTGTGTTTACTGTGTTGCTTTTCAGGTGGAGAAAAAGCAGAAAGTGGGGAGGGAATGCGTTTTACAGCAATGATTTAGCTGACACACGCACTTTTAGAATTACATGATTTTTCAATTGAAGTAGTAAATTTTTCTATGAACTGATCTCGTGTGATCAGATATTTTTTTGTTGTAATTTTAGATGGGAATAAAGTAAATTGTTTTGTTACTTTAATTAAATAGATTGTCCTCCGTCTTAGGTTTATTTTAATTGTAGTATTTGACCTGCCGTGGCTATCATTAATCACCGTACTCTGCCGTGAAGAAAGTGACGACCACCGCAACGTGCCTTGCCGTAGGGAAAGTGATAGAGAAAACTTCATTTCAGTCTAATAAGTTTTCGAACAGTTTCTCGAACTAGGGAAAGTTTAGTGTCAAAAGACACCATTATCACAAAGAAAAAAATTAGGGAACAAACAAAGGGGTATAATTATTTTTGAGGGAATTAAATTACGGTTATTAAGGAGACAACATTGGCCAAAAAATGGGGATCAGAAATGGTATGCCAAAGAATAATAGCTGTATTGGTGCAAGCAAAATTTAAATATACATGAAATCAGATGAAACACCATCGGAAATAATAATTCTATTTTACAAAAGCTCATAAGGAACCAATTAATGGTTTTTTTGTTTATAGTTTTTATCTATATTATAAACAATAATAATTAAATAGTTTTACTAGTTCACTATTGAACGTTCCTAAAAATCGTCATAACTTTCATATGGGTCAATATTTTGGAATACGGTTTTCGGATCTTGGTAGATCACCGTCTTGTGCATTTGCCGATATCCATACTTGTGGTTATACGAACGGAAAACGTCAAAAAGTATTACACGGTTTGAAATTTCACGACGTAATTTTTTGCTTCAGGGCCAAAATAAAAATCCTTTGTACTTTAAATAATCGGATAAGTATTTTTTAGTAAAAAGAAGCGTTTGATTTTAAACTTACTCTTAATTTAATGCGAACTTCTGCCAACTTAAAAATAAGGGCCGTAGTTGGTACAATTTTTGCAAAGTATGACAACGTGCAAAAGTTTTTTTGGGGAGATGGAGGCCAGTGGTGAAAAATATGCTTATTAAAGAAAAATGCAAAGCAAAAAAGCCATCTCTTGGTTGTAAACAGGTGTTTTTACTTTAGAAACTCTACTTCATGTACAAATACAATTTAAAGCTTTAGTGCATTTAATACAAAAAGGATGTGTAAATATCCAAGTCTTCGATATTTTTGAGGTATGATCTTCACATTCACAATAAACGACCTTTATGTATTACTAGAAATATGCTCACAAGTATCTAGTAAGTGTTGCGTCATATAAGGGAAAATCTGAGTATTTTTACGTACTTTGATTTTTTTTTGAGTTTGAGCTTTAAAGTTTTTAGATTTGTGCCAAAATTGCAAAAAATGATGTAAACTAATATAAAGCTCACTAACATAACTGTTTAGACCTTGTTTTACGAATTGTTCAACAAAACATGTATGATGTGATATTACGTAATAATGGTACGAAATTGTGTTATTAGTTAATCGCTTTGTTCGAGTCATATGGCTATGTTGATTTGTTTCATAACATAAAAAGAACGTAATCGTTATCTTTCGCATCAAAAATCTGCTATACAGCAAAAGTAAACAAAACTATATGCAAACGGTTTGAAAATCCTTGATCCTAGAAATAACTTTGCTTTTTCATATTTATCCTAAATAGTAATTTATGAGTAAAATGTCGTTTTAAGTTTGAAATTCCATTTGATGAGCATTTTTTACCACCGGTCTTCATTTGACCTAAAAATGTTTGCACGTCGTCATACTTCACAAAAATTGTATTTTTAAATTAGCATAAGTTGTCATTAATTTAGGAGTAAGTTTAAAACCAAACGCTTCTTTTCACTAAAAATTACTTATCCGATGATTTAAAGTCGAAAGGATTTTTATTTCGACCCTGTAGCAAAAAAATACGTTGTGAAATTTCAAACCGTGTACTACTTTCTGAACACTATTTTTTTAGATTTTTACTTAAAGTAGCATTAACAAAAAAAATCAATCGTTTGTTTGACCACCCACAAGTATGGATTTCGGCGAATGCACAAGACCATGATCCACCATGATCCGAAAACCGTATTCCAAAATATTGACCCGTCTGAAAGTGTTTACCTTTTTTAAGAATTTGCAATGGTTGCTGAACAGAGTGTATGTATGTATTATGTTATACAACAATTATAAAAATTACGTAAAATCCCCGCACACGTAAAATACTTCTTTGTCTTGTGAAACAATATCTCATGAATTTCTACACCATTATCAGATGTTACTAGAAGCAAGCAATAGAAGCAACGGCTAAATTGTTGACTATCAAATGCAGCCAAAATGGCTTAAAAAACCAAACAACAAGCGATGAGCTCAGTATGCCCCAATAAGAAAATACATGCAAAGATCACTACTGCTGAGGCTTGGCTTTGGCTCGGGACAGGGTAAGCAACTATACGTCTGACATGACATTAACTGTAAGATAGAGAATCCGTGTTAATTTTGATATTTCAAATATATCGTTAAACTGCTAACATAAGTCAAATCCAATATTACTCGAAAATGCTCTCATTACCTTTAAACGAGGCAGGTCTAATGGTCCGTTTGTTCCTCCAATGTAGTAACTTTCCAGTTGAAAACTTTTGTTTGTGTGTAAACGGCCTATTGGGTTTACGTAAAAGGTAAAGCCACTTCGGTCAACGTCAAAACAAAAACAAATTTAACAAATTGACTAAAAATATAGGAACCGATTAACGAATTTATGGAAAAGTTGGAGCAAGTTTTCCAAGTCTTCTAATATATCTGTTGGCTTGGCAATGGATGAATTCTTGTAAGCACTCTTTATTGGGATATTGGATATTGCCAGACTGTAAGAACGATAATAGCGACTGGAAAATAGTTATAGATTTGGAAGCAACTGAAATTCAAATAAGGGTGGCAGTTCTTCTTCTTAATATTTGGTTGTTACTTTGGTTGTTACTTTGGTTGCGACACCATGTGTGGTTGAATGACACATAGTTTTGCATTCTGTCAAGTAAAATGAGTTGCACATCTTGTTCCAGTGGATATCTTCGAAAATGTTTCATGCTGGTTTCGTATACAAAAACATAATTTTTAAAACAAATTTTTTACTTGTTCTTAAGGGTCTAAATATATGTAAACTATGAGGTTTTTGATAAAAGTTTTTCAGACAATGTCAGGTATGCATGATACGTGGACGCATTGAGAAATGGGATGAAAGTTTTGGTCTTGGTCCAATCTATGTATATACAAATAGTAATAATTTGGATTGACGGGATTAAGAAAAGATGTGTTCATTTGATTAAAATCTTCATAGTTGACCGAAGCATTGCCTAAAATGATTTTTGTAAATCAAGATATTTTAATGTCAACAAGAAACAATAGAAAACTGGTGTTTTGTTTGTATTGTGGTGAAAACGAAAAAAAATTGCCGGTCAGAGTATTATGATTTAGGTTTGCCATATTTTACTGATGCTTTTATATGACATATAAAGAAAATACTTGGAACGATATCTTCCATTTAAAGACCATGATAGTAACATGAAGAAAAAACAACTTTGAAGAGTATTTTGAGCGAGAAATGCATTTGCCAAGTTAATCTTGTTGTGTTGATAGCATAATTTTTTTTAAATGGTCTTGTCTGTAAAAACATTACAATAAAATTTATTAGTTTGGGATGCTTTTAATTGGAATAATTTTTTTAATTTACAGTTTCCAGATAGATAGTTTTATTTCCAAAATAAGAAGATTTTTACAGTCAATCGGAAACATATTTCTGCTCTTGATATCGTAAGTAGAAGTACAATATACTGTCCAAGCAATTACATATTTTTTCTTTATTTTCTTCTTTTATTTTACAGCGTGTTTGTTTACATTTAATTTTTCAAATTTTCAGTTTCTTTTATTCTATAGTGTTCTGTATACATTTAATGTTATATTTAGTTATTTTTTTTATTCTACAGTTTTTTGTTTACATTTAATTTTTGAATTCAGCTTCTCTTATTCTACAGTTGTTTTGTATACATTTAATTTTTGAATTTATGGTTTGTTTTATTCAACAGTTTTTTTGTTTACATTTACTTTTTTAAATTCATTTTATTTTTATTCTACATTTTTGCCTACTCATATTTATATACCTCACTTTCTTTGATTCTACAGTTCTTTCCCCGCACACTTTTTTTTTAAATTTACAGTTTCTTTTTTCTACAGTTTTTTGTTTACATTTTATTGATTTATTTTACAGTTTATTTTATTCTATTGATTTTTGTTTCCATTAAACTTTTTTAATTTAATTTATTTTTTTCATACCACAGATTATGTTTACATTTTTTATTTAGTTTTTTTTTATTCTACAGTTTTTTGCTTACATTTAATGTTTTAAATATTTGGTTTGTTTTATTCGACAGTTTTTTTGTTTACATTTACTTTTTTAAATTCAGTTTATTTTTATTCTACATTTTTTGCCTACCCATATTTATTTAACTCTCTTTCTTTGATTCTACAGTTCTTTCCCAGCACACTTTTTTTTAGTTTACAGTTTCTTTTTTCTACAGTTTTTTGTTTACATTTAATGTTTTTAATGTAGTTTTTTTTTATTCTACAGTTTTTTTGCTTATATATTCTTTTAGGATTTCACAGTTTCTTTTACTCTACAATTTTTGTTTACCTTTATTTTTTAAATTTAGTATATTGTTTTATTCTACAGTTAAATTTTAAACTTGTAGTTAACATTGACTTGCAGATTTTAAACTTGCAGATTTTTTCATATTACAGTTAAAATTGAATATGCATTTTATTAATTTACAGATAATGTTTTAAATTTAGTATTGGTTTCTTATTTTTCACTTATTTTTTCCCTGTTTTTTCTAAGTTTGTCGTTCATTTTATCATTTGATAAGTTTATACATATGATGTAATGTTTTCAACTTTCTTCATACACGATGCATAGCATTGTTGTCAGAAAATGCCAAGTTTGACATACTCCTATATATTCTGATTCAAAAGCCAATTTACATTTCTAACTTTATATAAATTGCATAATAGAAAGTTTTTACAGTTTCTTTTATTTTACTGTTCTTTTGTTTACATTTTTTTTTAGTTTATTGTTTTAAAGTTAAATTTTTACTTGGCAAGTAATTTTGAATTAAAAGTTTAGTTTGAAGTTAAATTTTAAAATTGCTGGTAACTTTTTAAATTTACAACTAATGTCTTAAAATTACGGCTAGTTTTTAATGAAAGTTATTTTTATTTTACATAATAATTTTAAATTTGCAGATATTTTTTATAATACTGAATACAGTTAAAATTTAATTTGCATTTTTTAAAATTTACAGATAATGTTTTAAAATTCAGTATTGGTTTTTTTATTTTACACTTTTTTCCGGGTTTTTTAAATTTGAAGTTCATAATATAGCTTGGTAAGTTTATATGACGTAATGTTTTCAATTTTCTTCATACACACTACAGAACATTTTTGTCAGGAAATGCCAAGTTTGAAATACTCCTAACATTCTTATTTTAAAAGCAACTTATATTTCTAAGTATATATTGTTTGCATAAATGAAAATTGCTGTGAAAACAAAAATTGTTAAAGTATACATGTTCCAGTAATTATTTTTTTTATAAAAATTTGCTTAGATTTTTGTGTTAGATTTTATAAATTTTACAATTGATTGAAACAATAAAACTTTCCTAATCGATTTCAATGTATTTCATATTTTTTCAGGTTGTAATATTTTGTCATATCCTATTTGATATCATAGCTTTGTGCAATATATAACATTTATACCTCAGCTTGCGAACTTTAATATTAGAGTAGACGCGACTGGTCGTTTCCATACAAACGCGTATGTGATCGGAATATCGGTATGCCTAACCTGACTAACATGTTATAAGTGTACAAGGAACTATTTAGAAACGACTTATGATAAGTTACGTTTCTTTTAATAACCACATAGGCTCCATTCACATGTGTATTATAATACCCAACGATAATTTTATTTTCCAACGGTAGTTAACTTTTTTAACATCTCACTAATGCAGACAAGACGTCATATAGTAATATTTCTGAAGTTAAACTTACATTATTTCTAAGTGTGATCAATATTTTCAAAAAGCACTAGGTAATATATGTAAAAAATATTTCTGACATAACTCCCTAGAATGAACTTTTTTTCTAAGATGATTTTTTGTTTAAAATTTTTTCATGTTTTTCATATTAGATACTATCAGTTTCCTATGTTATAATAACACTAAAACTCTCGTATATATATTAACTTAATATATTCCAACTTTTTGTAAGTCTTCGTCATAGCTTTATATAATGCAAAACATTTATTCCTTAACTTGTTAATTAGGTTTAGGTTCCTGTGCAAATTAACCAACAAAACATACATGCATAAATTATACTGTAGACCCATGTGACCATTTCCATACAAAGCTTTATCTGATATCGAACATCGGAGTACAGTGCATAACTAAAATGTTATAATTTGCAAGAAATTTGGTACTTATTAGAAAAGATATAAGAAGAGATGTTTCAATTTATAAGTACACTGGCTACATCCACACAAATGCAATGATGCCCATAAATTTAACATTTACTAAAAGTGAAGGATGTTTCTTACAATTCAGTAACAAGAAGTGCAAATGTGACTGTCTTGTCCACTGCAAACAAGATCAAGTCGAGGACAGAACTACTCTGGTAATAATCAACGCTACCTACCGTCAATCTAATTTCCCTAAAGCTTCTTGTGATTTTTTTTTCAACAAGGGTGGTCCTGGTTTTGTTAAGCTTAAAATGCCTGTTTAAAAATTTTAGAATTTGTAAACTTTTAATATTAATTATTCCAGGTAGGGTATAACCAATTGTAATAAAAGCATACAGCAAACTAACTAAATAGTAGATAGCTATTTGTTCAAACCTGGTTGTAGTTGCCATAAATTTTTCAACCACAATTATTGTGCTAAATGTTACAACCATCATCATCAGATGGACTTTGAAAGTGAAAGACAATATTCCACCGACACAGTTGTTTACGGAGTTTGCAAGAACTTGAAGTCTTCTGTACCGAGTCAATATTCGACGCATTGGAACGAAGTGGCAAATTCTTAGAAGCTTAATGGAAGTGTGCAAGTTTTTGGTTGCCTTATACATTAGGAAATAGCTGGGGAATATTATATGAATTACAAGTAAACCTGTTAGACAATTATGCCATGTGAAGTCGAACGCAGTTCCCAGAAATATTGCGATGCGCCACAAGGAATTTAGTGGCCAAAGTTTGAATAGAAAGTTGAGTGAAACCAATGCACTGAAAACTGGAACGGAAAAGGGTCCATTTGCCATGAAATATTTGAGGAGTTTGGAGTTGAGATGTCCGAGTCTCAATTGGTCCATATCTCCACCGACCACGTTAAGAAGGTGTATGACTTCCTCGTGGTGCTCGTTCAAGTAGTAGTCGTAAATCGAGGACGTGGCATAGGCTCCCCACATCACAGCGTTAAACAAATAGCTTCCCGTTATTCCGGTGGTTTGGTAGTTGGCCATGAAGTATGGTGCATTTACTACCCAAATGATGTGGCGTCCATACAATAATGCAGTGTAGTATTTGGACGCAGCTGGACGATATCTGATTTTCGGAGGATCTGATGATGTATTTATAGCAAGTATGCAAGCGTTCATGATGATACATCTCAGTGCCTGTACTTGCCGGCGAATGAAGTCTTGAGGTTTAGCAATTTTCCACATTCTTTGCCAGTGGACAGGGTTGAACCATGGGAATCGATGGTCAACTAAAGCTATCTTGGTCATTTGTTTTCTGAAGAAACGCCACATTGTTTTTGCTATGTATAACTTGTTTAGTTTGAAGCCGACGTCTTTGTCCAAGGGAAAGGTTATGGAGTTTTTCTTAAAGCCCAGTTGGAATAACTGATTAGAGTTTCTGAATAATTGTTTGATCAGTCACTCATCAAATTGTTTGAACAATTATTAGTCAAATTGTTTTACTGTGCTTTGGAATGAATAAAATGTCAACGACGTATTTTGTGAAAGAGTTTTATGTGAGAAGTTCGTGTAACTCGCAAAAAACTAATATATTTTAAAAGACAGATGCGTGTTTAGCTATTGTTTTTTACCTACCTTAATTTGTCGTCCTTTGGTCCGTGTGTTTTGAGAATATAAGCTGTTGGAAATGTTTTGAAGAGGGGCTTTTTTAAAGGCTTTGAAAAGACTTTTTTAAACTTTCAACGTTTTAGTTTTGAAATTAATGTGATAACTGTATTGGTAAGTTCGGCATATTTAAATGCTTTGAAATGTTTTTCAAACTTATAGAAGTTTTTTAGTTTCTTTTACCAAACTGTTAGAACTTAAGAACTATAACTAACTCCAGCACAATGTGTGCATCACTCTTTACATTTCTATAGATGTAATGGAAATTTTCCCGGAAATTTTACTGTTCTTCACTTATTTGTCGATCGGTATTCTAAGAGATGGATGTGCTCTAGTCAAGAATATACTGACAATAGAAAATATTTTGTTGACGAGCTGTAGTAATGCAAACTCTGGTCATAAAGCCGACGCCTTATTTCTTAACCTTTTAAATATCTCCAAAAAACCAAGAACAGTCTTGACGTCAGTGCTAGCAAGTCAGAAAATATTTCTTATAAAATAAGACACTTACGAAGTATATTTATTTTACTGTATATGTAAAGACCTAAATGATGTTATAACTTCATGTTAAGATCCACACTTTGATCAATTACCTCGAAAAAGAACAATCATTTTTGAAAAACAATAGGTCAGATGTAAACGTTTATCTGTCCATTGTAAGAACATGACACCAATTAAATATAAGCAAAGTAGAAACCATTTCTAGTTATAAAGACATTATTTCGACGCTATCTGTGATCAAACTATCTGATTTTCTGAGAATAAAACCTTGTTTCTTCTAGATAGGTAGTTGGAATACATGTTTTTAATTTTTAGCTGGACAAAACTACGTTATGAGTTGTTACCTTTTACCATTAGTCTTGGATGGTTATCATTATCATGATTTCTTGAACATTTGCCGTTTTTATCACGACAAGACATCGTTGAAAAACATTTACGTCAGAACATAAAAGATATTTTGAAGCATATTTCTTAGTAACATATAATAAGCCAATAATACGTAAATGTCACTTAACGCAAACATAAGAATGTTCATAATTATTTTACGTCGTAAGTTTTTTCATGTATTGATCTAAAACGAGTTTTCAGTTAAAGGTCAAGTATAAAAACCACTTATCTTAATTTTTAACAACGAATTTTATTTTATATGCTTTGGTGTGAAACCGTCGTTCGTGAAAAATTCTGCACTTGTTTCAAACCTTGGTTAATTTGATAATAAGAAGATTGTTTTATTTGCAATGCATGATTTGACCAGTATTATAAGTGAGATAAAGCCGGATGGGTTACGGGAAAATGTTTCTGTTTCTTTTTATACATTCAATTGTCCAAAATAAATCAAACAGTACAGAGATATTAAGGAAAACGGTAAAACACATTAACCAGTCGTATATCACAATATTTTATTCAAGCATACAGAAAATGCAGCGTACATACCACACATATCCAGAAAAAGAAAAAGGTTTGTTTTTTTCCCACAACAATACATAAATAAAACTTTAGTCTTATGATTTCATAATTAAATAAATGAATTAATTCTCTACAACATTTTACTTGGATTTTGCATATTTTCTGCGAAAATGAAAGTCCTTGGGAAATTATTTTGAAGTAAGCATTTATTTTCAAGTGCCAGCTTTTAACAGAAAATGTTACAAGGTCTGTAATGTAATGCGTTGGTGTTTATTCAGTGCTATCCGAATTCAGTCTTTACAGTCTGATTTTAAATACATAACACT
>JAQFZH010002320.1:0-17006 GCA_034695485.1 Entomobrya nivalis | reverse complement strand
TGTGAGTTAATTTATTGCATCTTAATTAACTGGATATCCTGCGACCGAACTCAACTGGAATTATTCTGAATTTTCATGGAAGTGGGCGTTTTATTTATGACAACGATTTAAGATTTCATCAGTTATATTTGGAATTCATCCCATTTTCAACAGTATACACATGTCAATATATATTTGGCGATTAAAAATCCTTAATAAAGTCACCAATGCCTTGGAAATTATTGGATGTGATTATTCAAAATACTATATAATTCACTTGAAAACTGATTAAGTTATAAAAGCACACTGTAGAAAATCATGTATAACTTGATATTAATCCGTCAATTCTAGATTGTGTCAAAAGGTTTTAATTAAAACATATGTTCTCAAGTTCTAAAAAATCAATCCATATTCACAAATATGTTAGATGGTTATGGCAACTTTCTTTTAACCAAAGGAGGCGTTTTATTTGCTATAGATCGTATATCTGGTATTGAAGCAGTAATAAAGCATGAGTTAATACAGCACATAAAGGATGCCTTTGGCAATTTTTCCATAAATTATCTCATCAAAAGCAACAAGAAAATAAAATTATATTGCCGTTTTTTATGAAAATATATTTAATTTGCTTCTGTGGAAGTATACGAGAGAATCTTTCGTTATTACAATTTGAGCGAAAATCAATTTTCTTTCTTACACTTGTTCATTTAATCTTACTGAAAATGATAAAATATCAAGTAAAATCGAGTCAATATAATTGAAGATCGGAAAAACCTTAATTGAATATTTTTGTTTGAATGACCTCAACGCCGTCCGTCAAATCCTGTCTGTTATGAACAGTAGAAATAATATATAATTGATTTGAAAACTGATTAAATTATAAAAGAACGTTAGACAATCAGGGATAACCTTAAATAAATAAACGCTTCGAGTTCAACATTCAGCCTTAGAAAAATTTGAAGCAATAAGTTATAAAAAAGTTTATTCTTATCAAAAAATTAGTCCGAATAGAAACCAAACTGAGAAAGGGGCATGTGCAGCAAAAGATTTCCGTATTTAAAAAAACGTATGATATATGGCCACATTCTTAAAGCAATTGATCTAAAATCCTAACAATAGTTTAATGGGACCCTTAAGTAATTTCTAATTATTCTATTTGTTTTAAGAATTACTTGTTTTTATTCCCATTTTGCGTACAGAGCCTATCAATTAAAATCATTGGACGTTAAATTTAAGGTTTTAACTCGTGTGGTTTCAGAGTCATTAATGATTCGAGTTTCTTGATAAGAAAATATTGATCAAATTCCTATTTATTCTATATTTTACACTTATTAGGTATGTATGTATGCATATGTGTGTGTTTTAGCTATCAGCACTCCCAACTGGACTATACTTTGTCCGAAGTCATGATCTGAGTCACCTAATCATGCAAACCGTTTCACTTGCAATCTCCGGCTTCAACATGTCTACAAATTAGCAAAGCATTTCTCCCGTAATTAACTAAGTTGTTAGCTTGATGTCGGATAAATATACGACAAATAACTCAATCCTTTAAAACGTGTGTTGAAAAAATCACAAGATATACGAGTAAAATTTATTGTTCAAAACATCAATTCAAATTTCATACATTCACAATAACAACATTTAAATAAATGTAATCTGTTTGACTGTATGTACTGCATCATTTAGTTAGTCATATCTACTAGAATATGTACACAACACAATTTCTCGTGTTTTTTTAAAATTCAAATCAATTCAACTTTTAACAACACCATTTTAACCATTTACCATTTAAAAATACAATACTCGATTAGCCTAGTATAGATACGAGATTTAACATATTCAAACAATTTCGTTTATTTGTTTTCAAGGTTATAATACGAAACTATATAATGTGACTAGTATATTTAACTTTAATACTTTATTAAAACTTAGATGCTTTTTATAAAGTTTTACGTATACTTATAAGTTTTCTTTTTTATACTGCTTCATCTCACCCTGCTTGTTTTATGGTCATCATTATCTGACGTCAACCCTGATCCCAACCGAACAGCCAGTAATTTGATCCGACACCCACTCTCCCTTTTAGCAATAAACTTTGTACTCTCATTTATTCACAGATAGTTCTTTTATATCACATGACGATGCATGTAAATTTTATAATTTCTAATGGCAACACTACACACAAGTTGTGTGTAGTGTTGTATTTGTGTGACACAACACAAATACACGAGATTTTTTAGAGATCGCCATTAATCGAATGCCTCCATGAGTTATCGTGTTTGTAGATAAGTCTCGTGTAAAGTTGTACTAAATTTTACGACACCTTTTAAAGCTCGAATCTTTATCTCCAACTGATAATCTATCACTGTTGTCATGCTTATCATCAATCAAAGCGCCAGTTGCATAGTTAACCTTTCTTTGATTTCGTTGGGGTCTGCAGCTTGACTCTCGATCTTTTTCATCAATGTCAGGCTGGTTAAAATTGCCACTGGGGTAATTTTTCAGAACTGACACATTAGCTGCGCTGTTTGATTTGTTCTTAGAATTTACAGGGATTGGCGTCTTTATCAGTGTTTTCTTTATTCTGGTAGTCTTGCGACTAGTGACTTTCCTCTGAACAATTTTCTTCTTATTTTTGACTAGTTTTGGAGAAAAGGGTTTCCCTGGAGCGATTGGTCCATTAACCTGGGCTGCCTTTTGAACTGTTTTGATTATATTTGTTTCTGGTAATGGTTTTCCTGTATTAGTGGTGAAAGTACTGGTATCGGAATAATTAGAAATGAGAAAACGATCCGCACTGGCTTTATCTACAGATGATATCTTGAAAATAGTCAATGAAAAATTCAAGGTTAGTCTCATTGGTCATTTTTGATGATAATATTTGCGTAAAAAAGTAAGTAAATTCACCATAACAAATGCAACCTTGTCCATGGAACCATTAATATTGTTGGTGGGCTCAGGAGTGACCTGGACAACATTTGTGTCCACTTTTAATTCAGGTGAAATTTCCATACGATTGCTATCGCCCAGTTGACCCATTGATGAATGGGGTTCGTCTTTTGGAGAATGTGCTGAAATTTCCGGTCCTAAATTAAAATAAATATATTTAAATTATCAATAAGTTATTTTTAAAGTAATTCTAACAATTAAATACTTACCACAATTCACAATTTTATTTCTCACTAATTTTAATCTCTTATCCCTTTCGTATATCCCATTACTTTGGAAGTTTCCCTCAAAACCTTCCATTTTCCTTTTCACCTCCCCCAACCCATTTTTAACTTTCTTCTCTAACTCATCCAGCTGTTTTTGAAATTCCAGTATTCTCATCAGTTCCATTTTGCAGTTGGCACAAAATCGTAAAATATCTCCACCATCACCATCCCAACCTTTATCGATACGACTGTGCTTTCTCTTTTTTACAATATCTACCTCAAACCAGTTTAAAAACCAGTGAAAAACTTTATGATCAACGGCACTTATTGTACCACAACCTTGTTCACTTTCTCCAGCCGTTTCTTCAAAGTAATCAACTTCTTGTTTAATGCCACTCGTATCAAATTCAACGTCAACACCACAAACTAAACACGGAACCCTCACTTCAACTAAGAACACTACGTCGTTATCTGATTTCGAAATAAAGGTTTGGCTTTTTGACAGCTTTAATTGCTCCATTGTAAGAATTAAAAGTTTCGAGAATAAATAAATCGTAAGTTATTATTTTTTATTTAATATTTTTCAGTAAAAAAATTACTTAGCGAATCAAAGTACACAATACACAATGCAATGTCAGCCTGAATCATCTGGTTTATTATGAAGGAAATATACTACCTGTCTTAGAAAAAAGAAGTACGCTCTATATTGGTAGCCCGAGAGATTCCGCTTAGGGGGAGCAGAGAGCACTGATATATGCTAAAAGAGAAAAGATCGATTTTTTGTTGCTTGTATTCCTTCGTTTGGCTTTGCGCAAAGGAAGCTATCTCTCCGTGATGTACTTTAAAATGAATAGAGTCGCTTCCTAAAGTTATGCTTATGTTTGGAATGTTATACAAAAAACATGTGGATTCGGTTTGGTTGATTCTAGTTATCTCAAAGCTTGTAGTTTAGATACATAAATAATTACGCTTTCATAAACACGTGGAAATTTTCTTTAAAGTTTTTTATCATAGGTAGTAGACAAATAGGGATTTTTTTCATTTTAATTCTAATAAGTTAACTTTTACTATGTAGGTAAAATATTTATGAATAGTTAATTCATGAAAAGCAAACAATTAAATCTACATTGAAACAATTCGATTTATATTTTATTTTTTAACTATTTTTAGGCTGACCATTATGCAAAATTATTACGTAGATAAATCTCGATTTATCGTAGTTATGGTTTTAGTTTGTTTGTCTGTCCGTCTGTGCGCTGTGTGTGCTCTAACTTGGACACCCTTCAACCCATTCTTTTCAAACTTGGCACACAGACTCCTAAGGTCAAGGGGTCAATCGCTAGACATTTTCAGCCAAAACGGTTTAAAGGTACAGGAGTTTATGGTCAATTAACTGTTACATGCATTTTAAATGGGCAATTTTTTATTGTACCAATCGATAGATTGATGGATTGGGATCAAACTTTGTCAAGGCAGCATGGTCTTAACCTCAATATTTGTGGAGTAATGCTCAATTAACGGTTACATGGATTACAGATGGATTACAAACTCAGTAAATGGAGATTTCATGAGGTCAAAGGTCAATTCTATTGGTAAAAATTAATTCTTATACAAGGAAAAATTAATTATACACAACCCATTTAATTAGGGTTTTTTAGTAAATTGTTTTCATTACTATACTTTAAAGAACTTCCACGTTAAAATAAACTGTAAACAATATTGCAGAAGAACTCATTAACATTACAATAAAATCCATGCATAGCTCCTAGTTAACATATTTCAGTGTATTTATTCATTAAAACTATGTTTAAACTACGATCATAGTTGTAGTCAAACCAGCAACTTGAATAAATGTATTCAGAAGTGTTGAAGACTCCAAGTTAAAAAACAGTCAAATGTTTACTTTAATAGCTTAAGCTTTAATACACTTATGTCACAATGGACTCACATACTCAGTGCAAGTATGCCAGAGAACATTTTCTAATTAAAATTTGAGATATCATTTATTCGTAACGCTTATTGATTTACTCTTGCTGAAAAACACAAACTACGAAGTATACACGTGGCAATATATTAGGCGATTGAAAAATTATTTATTAAATATTTTTTGATTGGGTCCCTAGTGGCTTGGAAATTATGGCGTGTTCTGAACGCGTGACAAAATACTAGATAATAAGTTCAAAATTACTCACATCAAAAATCAATGAAACAGACTTTAATGGATAAAATTTAAAATGATTTTTATATCGGTTAAAAGCCAAAACGGGAGACGACACAAAGAGAGAGGAGTACATACAACAAAGCATTGCGATATTTTCAATAGCATGGGCACTATATGGCATTGTGTGCATTTAAGTAGTAGTACATCTTAAATTCAAACCATAATTAAATACAGCATTTTTAGTAGCTTACAATTATACAGCTTAACTTAATATTTGAGGAGATTTATGTCTTATTTCTATAATACCGCTTATTAATTAAATTTTGTTGTTTAGGTAACTATTTGTAAGGTGTCGTAAACGAGACATAAAATATCAACGCCTTTATAATTCTAAATGTTTTCAACCTTTTTACCAATAATATTTTTTACTTACACTAGCAACATAGTCGTAGTCATGTCAATAACTTGCGCAAACGTATTCAAAAGTGTTGAAGGCTCCAAGTTGAAAAAAGGCCCAACGTTTACTTTAATAGCCTTGCAAGCTTTTATACACCTACGACCTAATGGACTCACATACTCATTTTCCCAATAGTAGAAAAAATTGTCCGATTTTTCAATGATCTTCAAATCATACTTATGAATTGCCACTGTAGTTCCCCCAGCAACCAAGTTCAACAAACCTAGCATTACAACCAATGATGGTGGCAGGTCAGAGTGTAACTTTATCAATGAAAATGTACAAACTACATTTATCACATATCCCGCAAATATTAAAGTTGGAAAAAATACAAATCCAAACTCTAGCAGCTCCCGCCAAATTAGAGATGTGATGTGATAAGCTTTCACAGCTTTCGACATATTTACCTTTTGGTTGTTTTTAGAGAATATATTTGTGATTCTTCTCAGGTATACATTTCCTTCAATATAACTTGATTCCAAGAAACTTTGGGATTCGGCAATTACGACGATAGTAGATGCCAAAAAATGAGCAGGTTGAATAACAGCTAAAGTTGCTAAAATTGCACTGTATGTGCTACAAGCGACTGTACGATAAAGTGTGTTTTTCATCCAGGATTGAGGTAGGTAAAAGCCAAGAACTACATGAACCACTGTGTTGTTAAATACGAGAGGAAAGACTGTCATACAAGGTGGAAGTAGAAACACGACACTAGCAATTGAGTACATGAGCAGTGTAGGGATGTCCAATTTTTCGTCTGAAATTTTTAAAAGTTTTTTTTAATCAAAACGGTCAATTTTTAATATTTTAATGTCAAATTACAAACCTTTGATTTTTCGTTGGTTATTAATTTGGTTGAGAAACCAACTAAAGCTGTCCTTCTTTTTCCAAAGTGACCAAGTTAATGATGGAACAAGTAATGACATTCCCCAAAATAAAAAGTCGACGATAAAATCTGTAAATGACATGGTCACCACAGAGTTGTCCGTTTTTAAGTAGTAGAGACATCGTGCAAATGCAACCACACTAACTTGAGTTGCTTGGAAGTTTACAAGGAAATATAGCTTACTGGGTTTATGTACTGGTTCGAATTTTTTAGCACTTTTGTTGTAAATCACTCTGAGGGGATATAGTTTTTGGAGAAACTTGGTAACTCGTAGGAAATGGGACGACATTGTGTCAAAAACTTGATATTTAGAAGATTCTTTAAACAAGAACTGGTTAAGCTGAAGTATTTTCGATGAGTGAGACTTAAACCAGTTTGAGAGATTAAAGCCGCCATATAAAGTGGTAGCAAGATTAAGTGGAAATTAATTTCCCACCACTTTACAAAAATAGGGATAAAGAAAGTCGGCTTTAATTAAGTTGGCTTTTTATGAAAAAAAAAGTAATTTTGTTTGTGGAACTATACGAGAGAATAAATATTGTAATTAAATATTGAGAATAAATCATTTTCTTTTCACGCTGGCTTATTTGCTCGTGCTGGAAATCACAAAATACAAAGTATACACATGTCAATATATATGGCAATTAAAAAATCCTTAATAAAATACCCATGCCATGGAAAGTATCGCGTGTGCTGATCAGTCAAAATGGTATATAATTCATCTGAAAACTGATTAAGTTACTAAAGCACACTGTAGACCATCTTGTATAACTTGATATTATTCCGTCATTGCGTAAACAGGTTTTAGTTAAAACATGTTCTCAAGTTCTAAAAAATCACTTCATATTCACAAATATGTTAGATGGTTATGGCAGATTTTTTAAATCAAAGGAGGAGTTTTAATTGCCATATCTGGTATTGAAGCAGTTGTAAAGCATGAGTTAATACAGCACATGACCGATGCCTTTGGCAATCTTTCCATAAAATATCTTGTCAAAAGCAAAAAGAAAAGAAAATTAAATTGTTCCCAAACATTAGTCAAGACAACGTCGTTTTTAATTAAGGTATTTATATGTTGTGAATGACAAAAATGTTTTTTTGCTCTTTTAAGTCTCATTCGAGTTTTAATCTGTTTTCCAAACTTAATTGTGGCAAACAATTTTATCTTTGTATCCGTGCTTAACATAACTTTTCAATGGTTTAAAATTTCAATTTACGAGTAATTAATTTTTTAACATAGAAAGTAAATGTGAAATGGGGAGCTTGGGCGCAACAATGAAATACATGCTTAAAGGTAGCAAATAAGACAAAATTCTGCAAGATAGTAAGCCACTGTTACGTGATATGGTACAAGTAGCCGAAAAAAATATTCATAAACGCATATATTGTATTAGTTAAAAGGTACACTGTAAGTAAATTTAGTTTTGATGGTTGTATGTACATCCATATGAACAAAAATTAGAGTAACGTGTTATAATTTCGTATACTCAACCGTATAGCATTTAGAAATGCAATGCACTTTACAGTTTGTTTTGGGCATATTTAGGAATAAGGAACTTGTGCAATTGCATGTGCACAGCGATGCACGAATTGGTCTATGGACGCATTAGTTTTACTTACATAGAATGCCTTTCTTATTTCTATATTCTTCAAATGCATGTCTTGTTAACTTTAACAATACCAGTCTTACGAGTCCATTTGTTTTATGGATATGTATTGCTACTTGAGATTTAATACACTACTAAACATGAAAAACATATGTCTTCTGTATAAAATATATGTTTGTAATTTAGATGTATTCAAACTCTAATTGTACACCTTATTTAATTCCTTTAGAGTCCACTGATTGCACTGGGATATCTTACAATCAGAAAAGATAAAACTGCTAATATAGCCGATGAAGTTGCATCAGTGCAACTTTGATTTTAAGTGCATCAGGACAAAATACATTTCTCAACAAGCGCCCATTAACTTTTGTGCTAAAACCAAAAACTTTGTTAAATTGTTGTGAGAATAAGGTCACTCTCAAAATATCATATTACCATTTCTCTGTTATTTCTGTCGTATGATCACTTATGTTTGTATGTGTGTGTATGCTGAGGCACATGTCCTCCTTTCTTATTTCGCGTCCAAGTGTTAAAACCTTGTTTCTCAGAATAACCTGAGTCACTCTCTCTGGAACCATCCACTGAGGTCACGTAGACTTATTTAGATCATTTACTGTTGTTACTTTGGCTGATGCAACAGCCTCACTATCTAGTTACATGTTATTCATTTCATATAAATACTCCTGTGTTTCTATCAATAAATCGAGTAGTCTGATACAGAATCTCTGTCCAGTTAAACCTTCATCATTTTTCATTAAAGCTCACAATTGTTGATTGTATTTTTATTATAAAAATAGTTATAAAATTTGTAAATATATAAATAAAACTATGACACCTAAGCGGAGACGTACAACATTGGTCTACCAAGAACTCAACATGACTAAAGATTTATCCAATTAATGATGTTTCATTTGATCTTGAAATTGAAATAAATTACAATTCTGGCGAGCAATTTGAAAGTTATAACTTTAATTCATTTCAAACAAACACAAACAATAGTTCGAAAGAAAATGAAAATTCAATTGAAAATCTATATAACCATCTATCGATTTTACAGCAAGGAAACGCGTCCATTTACCAGTGCAACATTTGTTTAAGAAAGTTTAAAACTAAATATAATATCAAATATCACAAATTTTGAATGCTGACAAATGAGGATAAGCTATTCAAGTGTGTATTTTGTGAGAAAACGTTTGCTATACAAAGTCATCACTATTATCATTTACGAGTGCCCATAGGAGATCAACCATACCAATGTCATTTATGTTACTTTAGTATCACCGATAAAACCCAGCTAACAAAACACCTGTCGAACCATTTAAAAAACCACTTTGACGATCAACCATTTTCGTGTCGTCGTTGCGGTAGAAGATTTTCTATAAGAGTTGTTCATATGAAACATCTCCGTTCTCACATTTCGCATGATTCTGCTGCCAAAGCAAAAAGGTTGAAGAAGAAGCGATTTAGCAAATCAACTGTCACCCTATCGGTCCCTTCAAGAGATTCACAGTTCTTGTGCTCCAGATGCGGTAAACTAATTACAAACAAGCTTAAGTTGAGTAAACACCGTCATGGACATAAGAAAAAGGATTCTGATAATAAAAGAAAGGCACTTGGGTTATTTGTGGGTTTTCCATGCAACAACTTCTCCAAAACATTTAGTAAAAAAGAGATATGTATCGACATACAGCTTCCGTACATTCAACAGAGCGCCCATTCAACTAAAATAACGGTTTTCCCTAGTTTATGAATTTAATTTCTTACGTCAAAAAGTCATGTATTTATCATCTAATCAGCAAAAGCGTTCGATAAATTCAAATTTAAACATAAAACCGATCTGGTTTCTCAATAAATCAGACTTTTCAAAGTTAAAAGTTTATAAATTTAGATAATCAATTTATCCTCATTAGTTAAAACGCGGACAAACCTTATTGAACCCGTTTGAAGCATATAATCCAGAGACTGCATTTATGTTCTGACACCCGACACGCACTGTAGACAAGAGGAATCAACTATACTACATCGAATGTAGCAAACGAGTCCTTACCCCGGTCACTCAATTTGGCTGATAAAGAAACCTTGACTGAGCAAGACTGACCTTGACAAACGTAGTAGTAATAGTAGTAGTAGTAAAGTAGTTATTACCTTAAATTTTACCCAACCTGCTGGTTTGAGTCATTGGCCTAGTTATTAATAACTCAACGTTTCAACTACAATTAAAAACTTTGGGCTTCTGGTTTACAAACATTAGCAAACTGGAGTACAACACTTGCTTGAAAATCACGATGTACATTTGTGATTGTGATTTACAAACACTTTCAATATCAAAGGATTTCATATTCGTGACGTTTAAACTTTTCTAAGTACTATAAACTCAAATTTTGCTGTGAGTTAATTTTCAGCGAACAATATAACAGTCGACGCATCTAATTTCTGAGCAAATGCATTCGTTTAAAAAGAAATATGCACGATTAGCAAAACAGTTTAATCAACCGGTCAGAAAAAGCGTGCGAAAAATTGACCAGAAAATTAATTCATACGATTAGCAAAAGAGTTTTTTTAACCAGATCAACATAACATTCTCTTTTTAATATAACAATGCACAAAAAGATTCCAACACGGATTGACATTGAAAAGTTGCGGAAAACTCATAAGAATATTTAGCACTTCTAAACATTTAAGCTGTTATTCAGCTAGTCTGAATTTATGTAATTTGAAATATATTTTTAGTCAGGGATGAACCATTTAAGTGTAAATTTTGTGGAAAAGCGTATGCTACTCGAAATCACTATCGTAACCATATTATTGTACATGCTTTTCGATGTCATGTATACAGCCAGAGTTATATAGGCAATATGGCTAGTTAAAAATTCCGACGCAAACCCACAAAGGGAAATGTTTGCTTCCAGATTTTTTTAATAGACATGTACGTTTGCACAATATGCAAAATTCGTTTTTTGTGTGGGCTTATATCAATATTTTACTTAAAGTTTTATGTTGCAGTAGGATATACGTCAACATGTGCATTGCGTACATACAACGAAGAAGCCATTTAAATCTGATCAATGTGAAGCTGCATTTGACCTTGTGGATAACTTTCACAGACACAAAATAAAAATAAGTACATAGGGTTAAAAAAACTTAATCCGTATCAAACTTAAACAAAGAAATAAAAAACGTGTCAATTGAGTTTCGTTTGCTGATTTTTTACGAAAACAAAATTGATTCATTGATTAAGATTTTTGTTTAAAATATGCGTTTAGCTTAAATTCTTAAGAATTTGATTTGAATTTAATGTATTCTATGCAAATTTTACAAACTAAGACATCCAAATTACGACTTAGGTTTACAAACTACGCATATTTTATTTTTGAATTCTTGTCATATTTGTTTTGTGCCTATTTTATTTTTTACAAAAATCTACATTTAATTATGATAAAATAATACATACAATATTTAACACACTGGCCATAACTGACCCATTTCTCAACTTTGATGATTGGTAAAAGTATTTAATCTATAATAGTATTGTATTGCTAGTTGTATCTTTTGAGACATCTGTTTAAAATTTAAGCGTTAGATATAGTAGTTTATTAACCTAGAAAATCAAAGCATGCATACATGCAGCAATAATACACTATACTATAATCGAAGTTATGGTTAAAGAAATGGGTTGATCGGAGTTTTATTCCGTATTGACCGTATAAGTGATATTCTTTACTGCTTAATTAAAAATACGCAAACACAATTATCAATAAACATATACATATATCCTATTTATTATATTCATCGATATAATTTGTGTTTAAACTAGCAACATAGTCGTAGTCATGTCAATAACCTGCATAAACGTATTTAAAAGTGTGGAAGGCTCCAAGTAAAAAAATGGCCCAATGTTTACCTTAATAGCCCTGCAAGCTTTAATACACCGACGTCCTAATGGACTCACATGCTCATTTTCCCAATAGCAGAAAAAATTGTCCGATTTTCCAATGATCTTCAAATCATACTTGTGAATTGCCACTGTAGTTAGCGTAACAACCACGTCGAACAACCCAAGCATTACCACCAACGATATTGGCAGCTCAGAGTGCAATTTTATCAAAGAAAATGTACAAACTACATTCATCACATAACCCGAAAAAATTAAAGTTGGGTAAAATACGTATCCAAACTCTAAAAGTTCCCTCCAAATCAGAGCTGTGACATGATAAGCTTTCACAGCTTTCGCTAAATTTACCTTTTGATAGTTTTTGGAGAATATATTTGCGATTCTTCTGAGGTATACATTTCCTTCGATATAACTTGTTTCCAAGAAACTTTGAGATTCAGCAATTACTACGATAGTGGATGCCAAAAAATGAGCAATTTGAATAACACCTAAAGTTGCTACAATTGCACTATATATGCTACAAGCGATTGTAGCATAAATTGAATTTTTCATCCAAGATTGAGGTAGGTAAAAGCCAACAACTACGTGAACTGCTGTGTTGTTAAATACGACAGGGAAGACTGTCATGCAAGGTGGAAGTAGAAACACGATACTAGCAATCGAGTACATCAGCAGTGTAGAGATGTCCAATTTTTCATCTGAAATTTTAAAAGTTTTTTTTAATCAAGATATTTTTTTAATCATTTTATAGTGAATTGCTTACCTCTGATTTTGCGCTGGTTATAAGTTTGGTTAAGAACCCAACTAAAGCTATTCTTCTTTTTCCAGAGTGACCAGGTTAATGATGGAACAAGTAATGACATTCCCCAAAATAAAAAGTCGACGATAAAATCTGTAAATGACATGGTCACCACAGAGTTGTCCGTTTTGAGGTAGTAGAGACATCGTGAAAATGCAACCACACTGACTTGAGTTGCTTGGAAATTTACTAGGTTATATAGCTTACTGGTTTTATCTACTGGTTCGAATTTTTTAGTGGTTTTGTTGTAAATTACTCTGATGGGAAATAGTTTTTGGAAAAATAAGGTGATGTTTCTAAAGTGAGACCACATTTTTAACACAAAATGTTTTTTTTCTAGGAAACTGCAGGAATTTGTTTATAACAAAGTGTTTTTGAAGAGTGACACTTAAAAAAGATCAGTGATGTCGAATGATTAGGCAACGAGTTGTAAAAAAAATCCTGCCTATACAATTATATGGATGAGAATTGGGGAGTTTAATTAAGATGGCTTTTTAATGAAAACTAATTTAATATGCTTCAGTGGAGTTATACGGGAGAACCTTTTCTAATTCAAATTTGAGAAGAAATCACTTTATTTTTCACGTTTGATGGTTTAATTTAATCGAAATTGTAAGAAAACTCGTGTCAGTTGATTTGAGGATAAAAAAAATCCTTAATTAAATATTTTGCTTTGAGTAGGTTTTCAATACTGCCAAAGTTCTCGTCTTTTCCGAAGAGTCAAAATAATATATGATTAATTTGAAAAACTGATAAAGTTATTTAATCGCACTGAAGAAAAACCAAAATATTTTAATTAAAACCTTAAACCAAGCTTAATCACAAACGGAATAAAGAAGTAGTATACCTATTCAACAAAGCCTTATCATATTTTCTAAAGGAGCAAATATGAGATTCAAATATTAATTAACTATGGTCCTACAGTAGTGTCTTTATTAACTTTTAACTTTACTTTAAATAATTTTTTCATAATTTTAATCAGGCTTGTTGTTTTATTTCAAGTGAAAGCCATAAACAAATTCTTTTTATGGTTCTCTTTCTCCATAAACAACTATGGTTTTTTGTCAGTCGATAGGTTATGTTCTCATGCCTTGTGTTTTAGCCAATATTTGAATTCATGTTTAATTTACATATTTACGCTCGACTCGCTATTTATTAGACATAGACAAAATCCGCCACTACCAAATTAAATATTTTTAGAATTCTATTCCGCCAATTTACACATTTGG
The DNA here is from genome assembly GCA_034695485.1 of Entomobrya nivalis. Taxonomy (NCBI): domain Eukaryota; kingdom Metazoa; phylum Arthropoda; class Collembola; order Entomobryomorpha; family Entomobryidae; genus Entomobrya; species Entomobrya nivalis. The sequence goes on along the minus strand of JAQFZH010002320.1, from coordinate 2,838 downwards.
TAAACATATTATAATAAAAAATATGCTTTTTCTCATTTCAAAAACCATTGAATATTGAACATATATATCATATTCAGATTTCAAAATTATCAGACGTAAATATTTATAACCCGAGAAATGCTTAACAAATTTAATTATCGAAGAAGTTTTGCCTTACATCAGATTTTATATTCAAGAGAACAAACGGTCTCCAAAGCTAGTAGACAATTATTCAAAAGCAAAGCTAAGCAAACGTGTGGCAGCAATTTAAAATAAATTTTCACATTAAGGCGTCGTCTTTATTTGTGTTATAAGTGGTTTTTGTATAATTTTGAATTTTTCTTTTACTTTTAACAACAAAAAAGAAGGTACGCTGTAAAATGAATCGAACAAAGCTTGGCCATCGCTGCTTGTTCATTTTATGAAACGAGCCAACTCGAAGAGCAATCGGTAAGCAGCTTTTTACAAATTTTAGAAAATATTTACGATCTTCTCGATTTTCAAACACAGTATTTCTCCTTGCAATAAATCTAGTTGAAATAAGTAATGAATGACTTCCAAAAGTTAAAACAAAACAATTGCAACCTAATAAAGCAATTAGTGCTAGAAACATACATATTATGACGCTAACTCTGAGCAATGATTGATATAATAATAGTGTATACAAAAGTCCAATACATATTATGGCTCCAAGAAATTGAATCACAGGCCAAAAATGCATTTGAAAACATTTGTTAATTATTATCGCAAAAATCTGAATTCTTCGATATTGTTTTCCAAGTAAACAAGTTTTGTTTACGAGACAGGCAATTTTCGATGATTTTTTCTGTATGTTTTGCAGATCTTTCAAATTATCACTTAGTTCCTTTACCGTAATAAAACTTATCGAAAATGTCATCATACCTACTAAACAGGCAAATATTAAGCTCGGCATTCTTAAAATCGTGAATAAAATTAAAAATATTTTTGAATTTGTGCTATAATTTGGTTCGTAAATTGTAAACAATATATCAGCTATAGGGAAAAAAGTGACATATACAAAAATTGTTACTAGTTGTGAAAATTGAATTAAAAACGTAAATATATTGTCGTGTTGACGAGTCCGGAACTTTTGTTGGTCCAAAAGTCCTCCAGGATTTTTAATTAGAATGTTCATCAAAACACAAAACTCCGTTTGACGGCAATGGTATCCCACTTTGAAAATCCATACTCCAAGAAAAAGAAAGAACACAAATCCCTGATAGAGAAGTTGTATTAAGTTTGATACATTGTAGCTGAGTATTCCCGAAATAAACTGAACTATAATATAGATAAGGTTTAAGATACTGACTACTAGCAACGCCGTACGTTTCTTGGAGTCCTTTCGGAATATTCGAAAAGTCTGAGTCTGATTTCGAAATGTAACGGGAAATAATGTAAAAGTCAAACTACTATTAAGACGGGTAATGTTTTGTAAATTTTTGAGATTTTTAGATGATGGCATTTTGTTTGTCTTTCAAGTATGTGTTGAGTTCTTTAAGTGAAATCAATATAAACTGAGTTCGTTCCAACGGTTTGTCAGTTATTGAGTTAAATTTAAAATTCGAATATGAAAGAAAAGTTAAAATAGTGTTGATTTGTGCTAATTAATTTGGAGAATGCCTTCGTTATGTTCCATGGTATATCCGTATGCATAAGTACTAGTTTTGCAAGTAATTTTCCATTGGTTGTAGCTGGAAAATAGTTAAAATATGTAATGATTTGGAAATTCGGATTAACATATTTTTGAATATGTTCCGGTTTTTACGAAGAAAAGGTTCGTTCGTTAGAAAGTTTTTAATTGCAATACAATCAAGAAAATGTTTTATTACATGCATAATAAAACAAGTTTTTGACTGATAACTCAGCTAGATGGAATCTTTATAAGTTTGCCAAAATATGAATATTGATTTATTAAATTAAAATGCTAAATTTGGCTCTTTTTATAATTAGCAACTATACCTAAATATTTAAAACCTACAAAATTTAAATTGTACGATTGTTAGAGATATAAATCCACGTTTAAGTGATAAGGCATATGCAAAATCAGTTTGGTAATAAGTATGTGAAAATATATATTTGGTTAGGGCAAATACACAAAAAACATGCCATATATATATTAATAGTAAAATTTCATACTCGAGTGTTTCCAAATACAATATATGCAGTCTCCAGTAAAATCAAGTCAATTCTTAAAATTAATGGTAATATTTGGAAAAATATTTAGCTATGTTAATTATAACCAACACATTTTTTAAACACTTACATTATTTGCAATACAATAACTTGAAGGACTTCTACGTTAAAATAAACTGCCGAAAAACGCAATAACATGACGTTATAAATTTAAACCTAATTTTTACTTTTGGCTACAAAAAAGAATGTACGCTGTAAAATAAATCGAACGCATAAATAAAATAAAGCTTGGCCATCACTGCTTGTCTATTTAATGGAACAACTTAACTCAAAGAGCAACAGTTAAGCAGGTTTTGATAAATTTTAGAAAATATTTACGATTTTCTCGATTTCCAAATACGACATCTCTCTTTGCAATAAATCTGAAATAAGTAATGATTGACTTCCGAAAGTTAAAATAAAACAATTGCAACCAAGCAAAGCAAATAATGGCAGAATCGCACCTATTATGACACTAACTCTAACCAATAAGTGATATAATAATAGTGTATACTAATGAGGGCTCTTACGATTTTCTATGGTTATTTTCTTGAAAGGCTTTGTATCATGAGCGCTCTTCCCGAAGATTTTTTTTTGGATAAGCCTTGGATGGAGTAAAGGTCCACTCAACTTCCAAGCTGTAAATATGCATGGCGACGCCATACT
>JAQFZH010002319.1:0-17008 GCA_034695485.1 Entomobrya nivalis | reverse complement strand
AAACATTTTAGAACAGCCCATGAGTTTTCGAAAAAAGAAATTTAACCTAAAACAAATCCTCGTTTTTATAATAAGTATACACACTGTATTATATTCTTGATTTTGCAATCGCAACCAGAACCAGACCTCAAAGGCAATTTTAAGCTCGTGTTCACTTTAAGTACTACTTGTAATTCTCCCCATCGTGGAGTACTAGGTCCCTTTTTGGAAAAAAGCATGCCAGCACTGAACAAAATACATACGTTTGCTATCGTGTCAGCCTAGACTAACTGGAAACGTTCAGAATTCCAAAATAATTTTTTAAATACTGACTTTCTTCAATTTTGAGCATAGATAACGAACAAGCTTTTTGAGCTTGTTATCGTTTGTCTACTAGTTCTATTGGCGACTCAATCATTTTTTAAAGCAATCCCACTTAAATAAATTTAAACATTGTTCGATCAACGTCTATCGCATTCTCTGTTAAACTGCGTCACATAGTCTGTGTATTCAGCCTTAATAGCGTGGGCTATTTAATAATTTATTTTAGCTTACCTAAACTAATTATATCTCTGTTTGAATATGCACGTGCCGATAGTAGAGGCGTTTCCCCATAAATCCTGTTCAGAGCTGCTTACTAATCAGCTCGACAGATTTCCGAATAAAGCCATTGTCACGAAAAGAAAGAATTATTTTTCCATCGGGCATCAGATAATTTGTCATTGACATTCGATTCCTAAATAGGGTGTAATGTAGCGTTTATTTTCCACTTTAGCCTTATTTTAGTGTCTCATTCCCTGTTCCAAATACTTAACTTGTCTTTATCATAACCATCTTAATCCTTCCACATCCCCATTTCCTGTCAACAAAACACCGTGTTTGTTGTTACTTCCAGATACCAATTAAATAAAATCCCTTCCAAGAAAAGCAACTCATCAGACTCCTATAAACTCTGTGTTCTTGTTTACTTTTTGGTTTCACAGGAATGTGGTTGGTGATGTTCGGGTACTTGATTTGGATCTGACAATTTGACCTGCCTGAGGACCGAAAAAAAAGTTTTTTTGGGATATAAAAATTTATGTTGGTGTCTAATACAGAACATGTCTTTTCTTTGGATTAAGCACAGTTTTGTATTTTTTTGCTTAGTCCTTTCTCCAAAACTTATGTGTCCCCCATCTCAGAGAAGCTATTTCAGAACAAGTGAAAGACAGCAGACAAAGAACTCTCTGGTAGTCGAATAGCTACCATCTTTATATGGTACTAACTTCATGGAAGAATGCATCCAACGCAGATGTGTTTTAAGTTTTCTCAGTACAACCTCTAGAATCTCTAAAATAGTAAATAAAGACGTAACTTCTTCACTTTCGATCCAAACATCAACGCGACAGTGTACAATTAGGGACAGAGTGTGTAATACGTACAAAGTAAGCCGTATAATATATTATTTAAAATCGCTTTAAAAATAGAAGTAGAGGAGAAAAATCTTCAACACAATGAATTTTTACCAAGAATAAACCTTGGAAGATCTCATTTTCTCGTCCTTTCTTTTTCCTGTCACACAATGTACATATATTGCGTAGTTGGTAGACAGCTTCCTTTTCCTTCCTGTTGTTACCAAGACAACGTAGATCACAATGAGACTGTATATTTTTATGGTATTGGATAATTGCGTGTGTGGCAATAGTTCATAGTCCGCATTAAGTTACGAATAGTGTAATATGAACAACAAAGGACTCTTATAACTTATAACGCATATGACAATAAATTATTGTTGTGTAGGGCTTTACCCACACATGTAAGCTAACAGGGGACAGGCATGGAGAAAATAAGCATCCGCCACGAACAAAGCAACCGCCGATAGCAATATAGACAGAAGCGAGGACGTAATATATTGGCAATGGCAAGCAAAGCCAGACGAGCCACAAAATGGTATTGTTACATAACCAAGTAAAATGAACACAGCACAAACAATATTAGTAATAATAAGAATAAAAAAGAGGGATTGGAAGGAATGCGAGATAATTTTCTCTGTGTTCTCTTTGTACTTTCCATCTTTTATCATTTTTTCCAATAAATGGTTATTTGTGATCAATGGAACCGCAGAAACCTGTATATATTACCGTCACCCCTGGTGTTACTGAATATAAGCTAACTTTACCCGAAGAAGCTGAATTAGTCAAGTCAGGATTATTACACAGAGGTACGAGAAGCCGTAAACATTGAATGCATACAAATGTAATATGTATTGATGTAGTATTTATACAATACCAAAGAAGATGTGTAATAAATATATGATGCTGTCATTTAATCCCAATAAAATTTTCAGCTTGGATGTCGGATGACTTAACAGCATTTAAAAAATTGTACCACAAAAATAGCAACTAAATATCACAGAAATAAATACATGCACTATTACACTTTTGCCATTACTATTTTATATAATAAACAAAATCTGGGACCAAATTGAAGGGAATGCGTGGTCATTTTCTATAAACTTTAAAGCAGTATGACATTCAAGCATGGCCACTGGGGCCCTATTGCAACTATTTTGAAAATCGTGTGACAATGCCTGTAAAATACAAGGAACTTCATGCATTGAAGCGTTAAAAATTCGGGGAAGCCTATGTTTAGTTTTTGATACACAATTTTGTTTATCATCTTGCAGCACAAGATATTAATACTTTACCACCGAGCTCACAAACTTCAAGTAAACATCGGAGTAGTATACGACAAACAGAATGAAAAAAGCAGCAGGCCAAAAAAACAATTATTTCTCTTCTCCACTGCGCTGCGCCTTCCCTTTCTATCTTTCTTTCTCCTTTCCTTGCCTTTTAGGTGAACATATTGTAGGAACCTACCACTTTCTTTCTGGTTTCACAAGACTTCACTTACTTCAGTAGATCGTATGGTTAAGTGATTAAATGCCTGGGACACCAGGGAAAGAGTAACAGTTGTAATTTTAGTTGTTGTACAAGTCAACTTATAGACATAATATAACTCTACCGTTTATTATGGCAATATATCTAAACCCACCTCAAAATCATGCTTTCGACTGCACCGCATACACGATAAACTAGCAGTGTGCTATAAGTAATTCAAGTCACAATAAAAAGCCTACTGTGTTTGCTTGCACTTGTACTAATATTTATCAATGTCTAGAAACATTCTTTCACCATCCAACTCTTAATCCCAAGTTGACATACACAACAAAACACCTTCTGAAGACAACAACCTGTTACTTGAAATACTTTTAATTTAACAAATATTGACTTTATTTTATGCATTTTGCTCCTGAAATTTTCATGCATTTATAAATACCATTTGAAAATGCGAAAGTCAAAGAATGTAGATCATCCTTAATAGAACTATTTGTAAACTTGTGTGCGTATGGTTTTATTTTAAAATCAACCAAAATAACAATCTTATCTAACTCCATTGTTTGTCGCTTATACCTAAACACCGCATACTCACATATTCAAGAGTGGGCATTGATAAATTATCAATTATTAACCAATTTTTTTGTTGACTATCCCCGTTTACTATCAAGTACCACAATAGTATCAAAATCAACAATAAACCATTCTAACGTTTGAAGTAAAGTTCTCGCGATAGCGATCGAAACGAAAGGAAACCCGAAATGAGACCATAGATTCGAAATCTACCGGACCACTTTTCATCTCAAAATTCGAAATTTACTGACATAGTATTTCGAATCTTAAATCGAACTTCAGATTCGAATTCTTCGCGTCCATTTGCCACAAGGAGCCAAGTTTCAGCCTTTAACTCCTTAATTTGGATTTGCCCACGTAGTAACCGGTGCGCCCATTCTGAGATAGGCACCATAGAACCTCATTGCCAAAAACAGAGTTCCAAAATTTCCAGACGCTTCAAAGCTAGAGGTGTGATGGACGTCCGGACGTACGCACAGAATACAGACAAACAGAACATTCGTATTACAGTTCTGCGAGGACTTCAATAACACTGGAGCATGGTGATGGTACTTGAAATATAAATGATGCATCACAAATAGAGAAAAAAATCTGTTACAGCTCTTCAAGCTTCAAAGATAGAGAACAAAATATAAATTGATACTCAAACACAATGACTGTCTACTTATTATGACAATGCCATAAACATTGACATAAAGCTACATTGACTATAAAAATTGTATCACTCATATGAGTATATAAAAGCTACTAAGAATTTCCCTTTTTTTACTTCTCTGTGTATTCGCAAAATGGTACTTTCTTTAACTTCAAAAATTTGAAAAAGTGCAAGCGACAGCGGAAGGAAGCACCATGTCAAAAGCAGAATAATAGTGATGATGAAGATGGTTCAAAGAGTCCGATAATACTTTACACTTGTTACAATGCACAACATCAGCTCATTCTCTCCTTTCACATCGAAAATCACATACCATTTTCTTCATCTGTAAAGATTTTTTTTCTTCCTCAGACTGCATTGCATACAACCGACGATCAGGAAAAATGGCACGTATTGTACACCAATTTCTTTCGACATTCATGAAGTAACTAATGCAATGCATCTACAACCCTTTACCATGTCACGACGATGAGTGCAATTTATTTGGTCATGCACCTTTTTCTCTCATAAAAATAAATACTCCCTCCCTTCTTGTGAAAACGGAGCCATTTTCTCAAAATTGTACACCCACACATACCTTGTTGGCATCGCATCCGGCAGTACCTCTCACAGCTCAGTTTTTTTTTAAGTGGTGTCTACTTTTATCTCGAAATTTATGTGTTTTCTGCAAAATCGATGCTAGAATGAAATCCAATGGTATTTTGAACCTACAACAAATGATACTAAAGGATTCTAACTTACTTTTCTCATTTGTATTCACAACACTACTTTTACATCTTATATACCGCTTACCACCTCTAATTCTCAGTGCACAGGTTTTTTTGGCTTGCCGAAGGCCTTCCATCATAAAGATAAGTTTTTAATATAATGCCGCCTCAGTGCAGTTTCAAGAGCTCAGTCAAGTGTCATGTTACCTCAATACTGCTCACTTTTAATATACAGTGCAACTAACAGCAGCACTCCATCCCTTTGATATTATACACTTTAATTTTGTAAAACCTGTTTTGCTTTCTCCTCGTACTTGCACTGTACTTGAAACATTTATGTGTAATCCCTTTGATAAGCAAGCTGCTGATAGTTGATTCTATTATCTTTTATTCTCATCAACAAACAAAAATACGAATAAAAAGTTGTATTCAGTGTCAAAAAAGGTTTCAATGAAAGTAGTACATGTCTAGCTTACTAGGTTTGCAAATTTAACAAGCGGGAGAAACAAGGCGGAAAGAGTTTTTTTTTGGATACCACATCCACATCCTTCCTTTTCCATAAGTATTCTACCGGATTTTCAGTTGAGATCACTTGGATAAAAATTCCATTTCCCCATTTAACTGAATATTTTATAACTTTAAGAAATGTTTTTTTCTTTTTTGAAGTCCCGTTACTTAGGCTATAGTGTATTGAGCTCAGTGCCTACAATAATTTAAAGCATCGCTACAGTTACTGGTTTGGACTGTTCGCTTTTTGCATAAAAAAGTTTTTATCTTGCCCGTAAACCAATATTGTTAAAATGTTTATTGAGTAAATCAATCCATCTACTCAAATAAACATGTCGTTACTATTCATTAGATGACAAAACGATCTCGTTTTCTATTTACTTAACTAGATAGTAGTACATATCCATTTACATTGACTCTCAGTCTAATATATTGTCACAAAACTCTTGTCATTATTATGTTATTATGGCCTTGTTCATATCATGCCAGCCTACGCAAAGATTTGTGTTTTGTAAAGTTATTTTTTTCTGAAATTTGAACCAAATCATTTATATTTTACATCGGTGTAATCCTAGAAGTAAATGTAATAACTACTGACATATATGTGACAACTACCATTTCCAACAACAAATTTACGAATGCTACGATCGTCCAATTACAGAATAGTAAAACATATTTTCTGAACATTTTTACAAAATTCCTTTATCATTTTTATTCGATTTTGGAGTAATATTGGAAAACACGATCATAATCCAATTCAGTCAATAATCGTGCAACGATTTGTCGCTGACATTCCCCTTTATCCTTTTTATTTTGTGTAACTTGATTCTTTATACAAAGTATTATGAAGATCAATTTTAGAAAGAAGAACAAAATTCTACTTACATATCCCTGCCTGGAAGGAATGCAGCAAAGAAAAATCAGGTATGCAAAGAACGAGAGATACCCAATCCAAAAAAAATCCGATCTAGATTAAGAAGGGTATGAACAAAATACAAAACGAAAACTGCTAACAATCAGTTTGCTCCCACGCCTATTAAAGTAGAAGAAATTGTTTGTGCAATATGTTTTATGCATAGATATTTATCGACGATGTAGGCGTTAACAAACTAAATATAGGATAAATTATTTTCTCTTTGGTATATCCGATTTTATTCTTTGGTTTTTCATCATTTTGTTGACTAGTAAACACACTTGCAGCATTATCCTACTAATTTCTAATAAATGTAAGTCAAAACAAGATATTTATCGTTGATGGTTGCTAGTTATTTTGTCAGTCAATTTGCTCTGCTTTCATTTTTTTGACAAACGTCAACAACTTTGTAGATGGAAAAAGATACCTTATACCTTATAAGGATCAGCTTCCAATTTTATATTGTTTCTTGCCTTCTATCAAATAACCACAAATCGTTTTCTTTTTTGATATTCCGTCTGTCAATTTTTTTTTAGCTTTGCCCTAACACACCACTGCTTGAGCTGATTTCCTTGAGAATCAATTGGGATACATACATACATTGATGCATGGTTTGTGGTTGATTTGGTTTGATTCTACCAGCAAAGCCAACCAACTGTAAACAACTGAACACAGTTTGCTTTATTTATTTGAACTCAATCATGTGTTCCCCTTCACCTATTCTTTAATTCCATAATAGTTTATGGTGCCAATGATGATGAGAATGCATCACCATGAAACACAAGATTCATGTCGAATTTACCATATTTCCCTAGTATTCCATGTTATTTACTTTAGCAGAACTAGATTGGAATTCGGAATAGTGTAACGGCAAATAACAGATAAGAGAAGGCCATAAAGAAAAACGTCTTTTTCTCTCCAGCCTTTCTCATGGATTTCTATCTTGTTTTGTTTATATTACAATACTAGCGTCTAAAGTCGCAGTCTAAACTGGTGCATGCTGAAGATAATGATGATGATGATGATAATGTTCATAAAATGGCTAGTATAAGGTTAAACTGTAACAATAAATAGTGTACATGTACATTGTTACGTTTACATATATACTAATTATACAATAATAATATTATCTTGAGGCTCTGTATGTACTTTTACCCTTCATCCTTACAATTACAAAAATAGGTCTGTAAATTTGTCTTGAAAACCCCTTGGAAAATATATACTGTTACATACTATTAAGAAATATAAGCTACTTCCCTCTACCCCTCCCTTCTTTTGCTCCCTTCCTCCTCTTGCAAGCGTACTGAATAAAATCATGTGAAATTAAGCATCTGCTCTGTTCTTTGTCGCAAACTTGTCCGGTTTAGGTCAAGGTGCATGTTGCTAGGGCAACTGGCGCACTTGTTCATGTAAAAATTACACAACATGCTATAGAAAGTAAGCTGTCATAGACTTGGACTCCTCAGCAAAAACATTTGGGACTCGAGTTTAGCATAAGTTGGGTAAGATTGACACTCTGGGAATCAATGGAATTCGATTCATTTGCGCAAAGACATAGTGAAGGTGATGCCGCACGGTCCTCTCGTTAAGTATTGATGCATTTGCATTACATTGTCAGTCAGGAAACAGAAAGATTAGTAAAAGTAAAAGAAAGAAAGGATTCAGCAAGCCAGTCCAAACAACTTTTTGCCATATGCCAAGCATTGTCAGGAATTTTGTTTGTGCAGCCGTGTGGCATATTTATTCACGATGATTGTACTACACATCTATTCAATTCATGTGTGTTATATATTCTATAAGTCCAAATACTTATCACCGTTTTGCTCAGACTCCAAATGAAAGTAAGAATATATGCTTTGCATGAATGTATGTACTTTAATCCCACTGCCACAAAAATTACTATGGAAGCTCGTGCATTGCATTACTTGGACTGCAGCAAAGTAAAAGGATGGCAGAGTAATGAGCTCATCTTGTGTGTCTGTGAAGTAATCTGACATTGAGGAAAATTGTACTTGACTACTTTACTTCTGTCAAGTCATACGTCATGACCAACTAACCCAACATTGTCCAATGCACTATAAAAAATAGAATACTACACACGCTCCCATTGCTTTGCTTCCTTGCAATTTCTTCTTCTTTTTAAAATTTTAACAAGCTTGGTGAAATTAGAATATGCCCACTTTGTCCCCCATTTTGAAGACATTATGGAAAAATCCATGTTTTCCTGTGCAAAAAAACTTTTTTCTGCCTTCCTCGTATTTATTAAAAAACTTGGTACATGCTAGAATGCTTACCACTATCTTAAGTTTCATCGCATTTTTTATTTCCAAACCATTCACCACACTTGTTGTATGCTTGTCTTAAAACCCTGTTTTCTTCATGAATTTTATGCCTTGCATACGACCAGCTACTTGTTCAGAATGTTCAGTAGTGCCTTTGATATAGTGAGCTATTTAATACACAGGTTTTTCTATTCATGCTATAGTATGGCGTTGAAAATTTCTTCCGATAAAATTACAAAGGAGACACTGCTCTGGGTGGGACTCAAGGCTGGTTTCATATTCATGATGACATTTTTATTGCATAAATCTATATACCAACATAGCATGAGGCTAATTTGATTTTTTCGGCTATCAGTACCTGAAACCTGAACTATCGCTATCACTATCGTTGTACAACATGCCAAAATGAAAATCTTGCTGAAATTGACATGTGACTATAAAATGTTGACATCCCTGCTGATGACATAATCAACTGATGAAATGTAAGATGAGTTTATAAGGAACCAAATATAATTTTTTTAGTCGAAAGCAAGTTTCCCATTCATCAAATGTTAAAATGTATACTGTGAAAAACGGGAACAATATGGTTAAAAAACGTTCATTGGTATCAGCGGAACCGTCGTTATAATAAGCTAAAAATATAACTTAAGACACAGCAGGAAATTAAAGACGCAAGTGGAAATAAAATAACCACTTGATATTAAAGTAGGAGGTTTTAGCTTTCAAATAAACCACTAAAATTCTATTTAAACATTATAAAAACTTCAACCCTTTCTTAATCTAATCTAAGCACGACCACGCAAAAAGTGAAAGTTTGTTTCCTGTAGGGAATTCCGTTTAAGTATTGATGGTGCACTAGTCCATGTCAACAAGCGAAACGCAAAAGTGGAAAGAGATGGTCATTAATTCCTAACGAGGATACGGAGGGAACCAACTTACTCTGTCAGGCCTATTTAACATTCCTACGAATTTACCAGTTGAACACAAGATTATTTATGAGGTACTAAAGCAACCAAGCCACTACCAGCTTGTCTTGAACTTCGTTTGATAAAAAAAGGTCGACATCGTCACAAAAACTAACCTTTTTTGTATGTGTGACTCTGACACATTTGAAGTTCGGAAAGAATCCAAGGAATAGATTTTTTTTGATCTGCGGACTAATCTCACAAGGAGACTCATATGGGTGTCTTGTTTGGAGATCAAAAAATTGACATGAAAGAAAAACCGTTGTGATCTTAGGAGCATGCTGTGTATCTCTCGTTATTCTCGAATGGTTTGATTGAGTGAGTCAAAGGGAAGTTAGAACAAACGGGCATAGCAGTATCGTACATCCTATTACGTAGGGTCCAGCAAACACACAGTTCGTAGTTAAGTTAAAAAATAACTGACAAATTGCAATAAAAACTGCAACTTGCAAAAGAGTCATAAGTCTGCACAGAAACTAATAAACAATCGATAGAATAAGATAAATTGGATTTACAAAATCCAATAAAACTGTTAATTGCTTATATCACTGGTCAAATGTTTAGTATCTGGCGGGCAGGGTCATCAAAGATTGTATTTCCACATTTTTTGCTACAGTGAATGCTCGAGGCAAAGAAAGTACTGGTTTTGCGGAGTTGCTTGATAGTAGAGAACTTTATAAGGCCACGACATGCTTATAGTACTGCTTCAGTGTAAATATAACAACTGAACTTTAACTCGTGCAAAAACATGTTGCTAAGGTTCATCTGACCCAATGGTATGTATGTATGTTATTTTAAAAATATTTGTAAGGTGGCTAAATGAACTCCTCGTGAGTAGTTGCCTAAAATATTTACAATGTCTAATGCATGCTATTTTATAGAATCACCAATTTGTCTTTTTTTAATATTCTCATACTGCTACCGTAACTATGGCATTTTCTTTTGAGCTTGTTAACTTTTTTCTTCAAAATTAGTTGTAATGGGCTTTCTGTACCAACCCACATTTTATTAACCTAATTTTTCTCGTGTTTTTGACGTTTTGTTGTGATATTTTGCTTAACTTTGCTCTTCATATATTCTTTTTGGCAAGAGCTGCTTTCTTGTTGTGAATGAAAGTCATGCTATGCCATTTCCATTATCACCACCGCCGTCATTATCATCGTCTTTCCTCGAATAGTTTCCTTTGATGGAGAAAATAAATCTATCTAATTTATAGGATTATGGTACTCGCACTGTTGGTTTGTGTGGTATGTAGTGCAAGAGAATTTTGGTAAAGTATTTTTATGCATACATCCGCATCCTTGAAACTGCATAAGGAAAACCAGGATGCAAGCCAACGCGAAAGCCCGTTAATGCTCATTTATTTGGTTTTCCTCATGTTTTTCACTTTCTGGAATGTTTGATGTGTGCTTGTGAAAGAATGGAATTACCACAAGTGGGGTATACATATAGAGGAATCTACGTTTACTAAAAAATAAGTGCTTTATTTACCACTTTTAAAAGACCATTTATTTATTAGAATTTAACAATTTGTTCCCACTTAAAAATATGAGCCATTTTGTTTCTTGAAATTCCCCAATAATTTACGTGCTCGAACTGTGGAACATGTAGATAAAAACTACTAAATAATCCTGAGTATAATTTTGCATGGGAAATCAGCTACTAAACTAATAACCGACAAAATAAAGACAAAAAATGTATCTTTAAGAGTCATGGATTGAAAACAGGTGCGTCGGTCGAAATGCAACCTGAACTACAGACATTACAGTGGCCACTAAGTCAGCTCCACCAAAGGTGCTCTCTGAAAGGTGTGTGATATGAAATAGTAGTTTTTTAAAAGATTAAAAGCGTTTTCCCTGATATGGTACAGCTATTAACTTTTAATTCAAGGAGAATTTTTTTTTATGTATAGTTAATCCTGATTTGTATTGTAATCAACTTAAAGTACCTGATTTCATAAGGCGAATACAAGTGATTCAAACAGCATTCAAAATGGATTCATACCTATTTGTATGCATAACAATATGGTTATGAATTTATGTAGAACCTGATTATATTTTAAGCCCACACCTTACATCCATGTACACAACTAACTCGTAATGGATTTTATGGCACAATACATAATATGCACACATTTTATTTTAGAGTTTACGTTTCGTAACTTACCGGTTAGATTCTTAGAGGTTTGGTATTCACAGCAAATCTTCAATTGCAAAGGCAGACAGACATAAGATCTTTGATATATTATGCGTGTGGTGTCCTTGGTCGTTTAAATCTCGGTTACCAATAACGCAGCTATACTGCTTCTGCGAAGGTAAGGATGACAAAGGTGGTGGTGGTTGCGTTTACGTATGCACATGTAGTACAAACCATTTTCCGCTAAATTACGGATGAATTCTTCTACTCAAATGTCTATGTTATGCTACACCCAGTCTGTATTTGGCAATTTTCCTTGTGCTTTCTACTTTCTTCACACCAAAAAATCAAATAGATCACGTCTATCTCTTTTCGCTGACGATGACATGCGAGGAGAAGAAGGTGATGACGATGACTCAGGGTAGAACTTACTTGTGATGATGATAGTTTTGGTGAAACGTGACGTTTTGCTCAGTTAAAGCTACGTTGAGAATGTTCAAAATAGAAAACTTTATTATACAGTTTTGCTCACTCACTTAACTACGTAAATGGACTAAAATGCTTGATACAAGTCTTTGTTGAAAACTGTAATACTGTCTCTGATTGTCAATGTCATACATCCATTCACTTTTACTTTAGAGCAGGAGCAGGTTCTTCTAAAGTTGGGTTTTCTACCTGTTCTATTCAACAAGCACCTTTTGTCTTTACTCAAGCTCCGCACAGCACCAATGAGTGGTGATGATCAGCTTTTTGTTTGGAAGATTACACAGTTATTATTATTTTCCTGGATACTGTTCACGTATGTATCGTGTAATATTATGTATAATAAAAGTAATCTAATTCAGAATGTACGCTGAATCACTAAAACGGCGAGATAAACTTTGGGAGAATGCAGTGTAGTCGCAGTCCTTTAGCTTAGTTAGCTTCCCTTTTACGTATTAAGCGTGAGAGAAATCCCGGGTGGCGAGGATGGTGGTGATTAAGGTCACCTTTCTTACAGTTTTGATTTCCTCTGACACACTACCACCAGCATCACCACAGATTCTTAGCTTTTTACTTAATAATAGGTATAAGAATGGAAACAAATAGTCACTCTAATAGTGTGGCTAATAGTCACTCTTTTCTATATATTGTTTTTACTTGCATTCTTGTAAATTATTCAAAAGGGGTTTCCGTGAAACAAGCCAAGAATACGAAAAAGGTAGCATTAAAATAGCAATCGTTTACAAAATGTTACACCACTCTTGAATCTGAATCCAGAGTTTATGTATAAGTTTATAGCATTTCTTGTGGTTTATAGATATATATTTGGTAGTCATTGCACTATTTTGTTAGTCCCACAAGAGTCGAGTTGACACTCACACACGAGAAAGTGAACTAATTAGGTAGGCCCACGACCACCAAAAACCACAGATAACTAACAAAAAGTATGAAAATTACAATGAAATTAGCAAACTTCAATAAACTTTTATTTTCACTTTATTTTTATCAATTTACAAGTAAATTGGAGGATAACATGAAACTACCGGGACCATTACAAGAGAATAAATTGTGACAGAAAAAAAAATGATTGTGGAGTAAGGAAAAAAGAGACGTTTTATGTTCAATTAATACACTCACACTGTTATGGACAACATTAATTAAACCACATTTATGAATGTTCCACATAAAACGAGATACTTTTGTACACATGCAATCATGTGCCAAGTAAAGGGTAGGGAGAAGAGAGGAGTGGCATTTTTTGGGGTAAATTGAAACGTAAACGGTGGAAAATGAAAGTATTGTTGTTACTATATGTCAATGTATGTAGTGGTTGCAAAGGCTTAAGTATTAGGACAAAGTGTCAAAGAACCAACTTCTGCCAACTCTGCTTCACGACTACAACCAGATCCAAGACTCAATGGGGTTTTTTAGACTGTTGTGAAAATGGAAAACTTTAGGGAAGGAGCTCTCTAATGCAATGTCGTGTAGAAACTCACAACTCACCTCGCATTGACGAGAACAAGCAGAGGGAGAAAGAGCCCGAGAAAGAACCAAAAAAAGCGTAGGCCCGTGTTACTACTACTGCCTGAGTGAGAGCTTAATTTTTCCTTGCTTAAACATTGTATACACACTTGTATAGCAAAATCTGACAAAGAGCGCTTCTGGCAAGGTTTGCAAAGAATGGCAGTTTACTCGTTGTAAAAAGGCTGAAAAAGGATAGGTGATATATTGATAAAATTACTTGCGCCGTAATGTGCATACTTGCCCCTGTACAATAAATAGAGGAACCTTAAGGGACTACTAGTATACCTAGGAGTAGGAGTATGTAGGTTTTTTGAATAACTTTCTCCTTTCTTTAAAGAAAAAGTGCCATTTACCGTATTATAATAATGGCATTTTACTACTTAAATAAAAGAGGTAAACCTGTAGTAAAAAAGTTCCTGAATGACATAATATGACAGCATACCCAACACCAACTACGATTGCTCAGTTGAAAAGTTGCTAAAGTTAATATCATTAAGTAAAAACGTTAAATTCATCGTATTTTTAGCCTTTTTGTGACAAACTTGTCCAAATACTTTTCCTACAATTATGTAGGATGGACATTGGTCACGTTGGGTCAAAACTTTCAAATCAAATGATCGGGCTCAGTTTTACTAAAATTCATTGTACTGTTAAGGAACGGTTTATATACGAGATATTTATTTGTCCATCAAATTTGAGCCCATTGTTCAGTAGGGTTCTTTTCATGAACCTTATTAATATATATATACCAGCGGCGTTTGAGGCGTTAGGACGCCGCGGCACGAACAGACGGACTAATATACAGACTTTCCCCGTTCCATCGAGTAATATCATAAAGTGATTCTGTAACTTCATAAAATACGACATTTTCCTTTTAGGCTGGACCCATTTTTTATTTAAATGTCCTCCGGTGATCATATCTAATCTGACGTGCAATACGACCATTGTGAAATACCGGAAAGGGTCCCCAATGCCATGCCGGTTATTTGGTGGTGTGTGGTCAAATAGATAAATTTCTAACAAAATAGTACATGTGTTCGGATAGATGTAGGGGAAGTAAAATAAAAGTACACCAGGAACCTTGCAAAAGTAAACTTTTTATGCACCACGAAATTGAATTTATTTATCACTGCACAATGGTGTTGACATCGTTAAGAAACGGGTAGATACTTAAATGTTTTCCCATGAATTTTATTTAGTAACATGGAACTTAAAATACTGGGGCAATTAACTTAACAGATAATATGCAGATATTTCAGGTTGACAATGACTAAGATGACAGTTGTGATGATTTAGGCTATGACGACAACTTAAACAGACGTTGTTACGTATGTCATGTGGCAATGAAACGTGCTGTATAGTTTAGTCTAAAATGTTGTGTTTCCTGGTGAGTAATTTTATATTTTCCCGTAAAAAATGCCTTCTATCTAACAAAATACAAAATAAGGTGAAATACGGAGAACACAGTATGCCCGACTTGAAACCACACATAATGAAGAAATGTAAATCTGATTGTTTCCATTCAAGTGGATAGACGGTTAGCTTTTGTTACATGTTTGTTTCATGTCTACGTATATAAAGTTTGGAATATAAGTGAATTTGACGTATCCAAATACAATAACCACAAATATGAGCAAATATATTATTTCCGCTCAAATAAAATGTTATCATCGCTACTGCACTGCATAACATACAGGATATGTCATATTTACCTTATTAAAGAAACAAACAAAGAAACAAACTAGCTGATAAAATGGTTAAAATGTAATTTATTCTTCATCTTGGGACAATTGACTTTGTTAAATTAGGTCTTTGGACGTGCATGGGTACTTGAGTACTTATATTGTAATTTGATAATACACACGCTTCAAAAATATTTGACTGGATCTCATGAAAAGTTTACCACAATGAAACTCCTCATGAGATTATAATTTCATGGAATTATTCATTGGAATTCTCCACATGCATGTCAAGTTTGCTCAGACGACAGATGTCGCGTAGTCATTGTTTATTAAAATTGAAAACTGAACTGAATCGAACACGTAATGATACATAACAGCCAAAAAAATCATTTATGCATCAACCAACAAGTCAGATTTTTGAATTTGTTATTAGGCACAGGGTGGTACAACTTCTTTTGTACTAAGTAAGATAAAACGACGCTTTGATGGGTCTGACAAGTTCATCAGCCGATTCGTGTCTTAAGAAGATAATGAGAAAGTCACAACCGAGACGTTTCGTAAAAATATCATATGAACTTTATGATGTATGTATGTATGCAGGCAAATTGACCCACTGATAGCCATAGCCACATTCAGTGTTAGGAAATACCCAGTGCGCGGTGTGGCACGTGCGTATATTACGAAGTTCATGTGTAAGACAAGTTCAACTAACTACATGCATAATTAAAGGAAAACGTTAACTGAATCTGAAAGGATTACGATTAGAATATATGCCATTTGAAGAGACAAAATATTGAAATTAATGGGAAAATTTGAATTGAGAATATTTTTCGATTTAATTCCATTCCGAATATGTTGCAAAAATGAGGGCTGTATTAATTCTGTTCGGATTCAATGATAACAATGTAACCACATAACCTATAATAAACCGAAGTAGATGATTAAAGTTAGATACTCGATGAAGACTTGATAGATTTAAAATTGAAAATCAGATTTGAATTCTTCGTCTCTAATTATTCCCATGTAGCGAATTTCAGCTTTCAAATTCTTCGTTTTTAAGATTTGGTGTTGAGCCCAGTAAGTAGGAGGGGTCAGGATCAAACTTGATACCCTAACCTTGACATTTCCCTCAAGGGGTCGCCCCTTATATGCTAATCGCAAGCCCTGTACCCAAGGACCTCATTGCATCAAACAGTATCCAAAATTTCATAACCGTTTAAAAGATAGAGTCAATCACACCAAACCCAATAAATACAAAATACTCCATATAGAGTATCTAATAAGAGGTATCGCTTTCATGCACTTTTTAGACTTATCACATATATTAATCTAGGTTTATAAATTCTTAAATACTTCCCAACGAAAGGTATGTAAGTGCACATGTATACTTATGTCAGGTTAGTTTTCGGCCGTTTAAAAACTTTATTACAAATTATTGTACTACTCAACAAAATAAATCTTGTGAAAATTACAGGTTTAAGTTTAGCAAACAACGACAAAGTTTCTAAGGATTTTTAAATCGATTTTTGAGTATATCGAATTGCATAGTTTATCGTCATCACAATTTCGATTATTAAAAAAAGCATGGACAGGTAGTTGTTATAAATTGTTTTACTAAATGACATACATACATAGGCGAATCCAAAAGTAATGGCCCGGCTAAATATTCAAATATC
Source organism: Entomobrya nivalis (assembly GCA_034695485.1). Lineage (NCBI taxonomy): Eukaryota > Metazoa > Arthropoda > Collembola > Entomobryomorpha > Entomobryidae > Entomobrya > Entomobrya nivalis. The sequence goes on along the minus strand of JAQFZH010002319.1, from coordinate 50 downwards.
TCAGCAATATGTTAAAGAATAGATCAGAACTTGGTATGCTTAGATAGCTA
>JAQFZH010002318.1:0-17014 GCA_034695485.1 Entomobrya nivalis | reverse complement strand
CCACTACCCAAACGAGAGTTTAATGGAAAGTCATACGGTTCTCGGGTACACACAAGAGGAATTTTTCGGTGTGAAAAACGTGAATTCAACGCGACGGCTTGTTTTTCAGGTGTTCTTGTTTTTCACAATGATAATTATTTTCCGTTTTCCAGTGAAAATGCAACGTGGAAAAGAGGAAATGGTGAAAAATTTCTGGTGTAGTAATGCACTGAAATTATTCTATTTTTTTCTGTGTAAGAAAAAAGTTTTCTTCTGTGTTTGTATATGTGTGCCTTTGTTGCAGTTGTTGATGATGAAACAGGTAAAAGTAGAAATAAAATGATGATGAGGAGACTCAGGATTTTTTGGCTGTGACCATGTTACGTGCTCTATCAACAATGTGTACCTCTTGACAAATCCAAGCACTCTATATAGCCCAGACCAACCGTTCGTTCGCTTTTTTTATTCCTCACAGCAGCACATCAGTTTAGCTCACATAAAAGAGAGAAGCGAGTAAAGCAAGTAAGCAAGCTTGATATCATATATCATACTACCATACTAGCAGCAGCACAGCCATTCAATTCAGTAGTACATGAAAGTTGTGTGTGTTACTCTTACTTGGCCGTCTTTTCTGTATGTAATGCAATGTTGGCTGTTATACTTTTTTTTACTCTCCTCTTGTGTTTCTCTCTCGTCTTTACAAAAGAGCCCAATATATCCAACAACCAGCAAGTTCACGTTTTTTTATTATTGAAGTAATAGAAGTAACCTCTTCTCTTCTTTACTCCTTTCCGTGAAAAAGCAGTCCTGTTTTTGCCTGGTTTGCTTGCTTGGCCTAGTCAAGTGTGGTTGCGGTGGTAGTCGTCTTTCTTCTTCTTTTTTAATACAACGCGAAAGAGCTTGCTGCTACTTAACTAACTTTTCTCGCTGTGTGTTAGACACGACGGACTCACACACACACACACCAATGCATTCACTCTTTCTCTCTTTCTTTTTTGGTTCGGATTATTTGAATCTTCTTGTTGAAAAACACTACGAAAAAGAGAGTGACTCTGAGTCTGTGAGGAGCGCGAGAGAGCGATAAAACTTTAGCAGAAAAGAGAAACTTTACCATAGAAGAGCATCAGCAAGCACTAGACACAGTACAAGTGGCACTGGTGATGACGACGATGGCGAACATTATAGTATTTTTGTGTATAGCCAAAAAAAGTCTATTCGTCGTGTTAGTATTAGTGGCAGTATGGACACAGTCACCACAAACACACACAAATACAGAAAAAATGCCAAGTCTTTTGGTGGTGGTCGTTGGTGGTAGGTAGTCTCATTCAGCCGTATATACACGTACTCTTATTGCGTTCAGTATTTAGCATTTAGCATGCCTTTTTCTTCTATTTTTTTTGTCTGTATTATTCCACTGTTATTGCAGTGAAACTACTATATAATAATATTATAGTAGCTGACTACTCACTCTGAATTGGTATGGCAAAAAAATGTTGAGTTCCATGCAAAACGGATATGATACGCGAAGATAGCAAAGACTGTTGTTTGGTGCTCGTGGTAGTGAAGTTGGCGTTGCGAGATGTTCGCTGTTTGGATTGTGATGTATGTGCAGGGACTTGCTGGCTGGACAAGAAAAGTGGCGAGCTGGACGAGAGAGCTTTAGTATATATTGGGGTAATATATAGTATCGTGTCCTTTTTTTATAGTAGTCCCCGTTTGTTTTTGTAATGTAGAACTTTTTTATTTGATTTCGTACAAAACACGATAGCGTGTGGTGGGTTGTAGTATGGTAGTATGTAGATTTTTTTTGTTATGTCGTCTGGGCAACGGAGGTAATTGTGGATTGAACTGGACTTTATTTAGTTGTTGTACAGGAGCACAAGATGTGAAGAATAAGAGGAGTAGGAGAGAAAAAAAGAAAGAGAACCTGTGATATGTATATATGATTATTACGAAAGTCTATTGGATATACATATATCGTCAAGTGGACAATTGTATGCACATGTTTTTTTATATTGTTTTTTAAAGGGTTATAATATTAGGGTTATGCGTAGTATATGGGCAACAACAGACGGATGAGGACAGGGCAAGGTGGAAAATAACGATGGAAAGTAGTGATATGGGCGACGGTGGTATAATAATATATGCTTGGGTTTATTTATTATGTGTTCACTGTTGTATTTGCTTTGGTCATTGGTTCCTGTTTTCCGATAGCAGCAATGCCGGGTATCTCGATGTTCCTTTTTGCCACTACGACGGTGGTGGACGCAGAAGAGGAGGACAACGATGTTGATTACGAAACAGGATACAAGAAAAAACATACGTGATCGCGTCTAGAGGAACATTATATTCATACGTAAAAAAAACCTGCAAGTGGACGTGTGTGTGTCTCTTTTCCCTTGCGATGGCGAGTTGTTGGCTTGTTTTATTTTATTTTTTTGTATTGCGTGCTTTTCTTGCTTTGCTCTCTCTTTCTCTCTCCTTTACTGGCTTCCGCGTTTCTTTATTATCTGACTTGACTTTAGTTGCTTTTCCCCACAAACAAAACTGATTTTAATGCATTGACCAATGTCGTGGTAGCACTGGAACAGGAACAAGTATTAGGAGAATTTTTTCTTGTTAGGTTGACCAGCGGGATGAGGTTGTCTGTTTTTCTTGTTGAGACACCTACAATAATTTTGTAGTGGTACTCTCAAAGTTTTCTTAGTCTCCCATTCCTTTACTTGTGTGGCTGAACTTTTTGAATTTGATACTTTTCAATGTTTCAACTGTTACGTTCGACACGACAGTCGGATAGTCCTGGGTCGAGCGACGGGAGAGGAGACTTGAGTTATGTTCGCTGTGAAAATGTGTATGGTTATTGATGACCGTGATATGGTACTATTGATGATGAGAATGATATCTGTGGTCTGATGGTGGGTTTTGCGACTCGCTGATTGTGAATATCCAGTCAAGTCAAGAAGTGGGCAGCTGGAAAATAGATTTAGAAGAGATGGCCCGACAAAGGGAAATGGGAGCAGAATGGAAATAGTGTACGTTAAGTGCGTACATTGATTGTGGTCTCCCAAATCTTGCGTTTTTTATTGTTTTACTCTTTAAGAAAAAGAATTCCTTTGTTGTTAGAAAATGATGTTGATGATTTAGGTAGCTTCATTTTTTTAATATCAGATTTTCATTTTATGTTTATGATAAATAGCTTTTATCATATTATTTTTTCCAATAATAATTAGTAATGTTGATTCCAATGAAAATGGTATTGCATATATTCGAAGTCTACTTTTCAGTTAGAAGCAATATAAAAAGGTTCTGTCAGTTTCGACAAAACTTTTCTCTTAGTCAAGTTTCTATTTGAACATCATCTCAAAAAAATTCCCTCAAGTCAATAAAGCGCTTTGATGACAGTGAATCGAAGTGAAAAGACGTATGGAAAATCCGAAAAATTCAAGCTTTTCTCTCCAGGTATTTCTTTTCTTCAACTCTTGCAGTCGATATACGTCTTGTCGTTAAGTAGTTATTAGAGTAGTTCCCGCTTGACGTGCATAATCAACCGTCCTTTATTTTTCCTGTTTGGATTGTCTCCACTAAATCAAACCAAGCAGCCACCTTCCCCTTCCTGTTGTGCCTTTTCCCTGTGTTCTCTTTCCACGTAAAGCCTTCCAATTGTTCCCATGCATGCATAAAATGTTTTAATCATGAATCTCTCTTTTCTACATACGTCCGATTTGTATCTGTGACGCTGCTTCAACTTGAACCAAGTAAGTTATTTCACATAAATTCATTTCGATGTTTTCCCTTCTCTTTTATAGATTGGCACTATAACTCTTTCCTATTTTTCCACTCATCCATTCATTTTTCCTATCACATTTACAGTCATCTTACAACGGTGATCATAGCAAGATAGATAAATTGTAGTTAGTGGTAAGGAAGAATAAAGGGAAAGGTAGTAAATAAGTATAAAATATACTTCAGCAGAAATGTCAATCTTTTTTCCTCTTGTATTCAACGCAACAACGCTTTCTGGGATAAGGATTTTTTTGGCTTGTATTGTCTCCTTGCCTCGACGTTAGTTCAACTCTTCTTCAACTCACAGAAAGGAAAAGTCAGCTAGCTTTCATTCACTCACTCAACTCTCTCTCTCTCATATACATCGCGTAATCATCCGAATCAATGATGTCTAAGCTGCTAGCTTAATGTACAAAAAGGAAGATCACATAACTGCCATGCCACTCGATAGTATATAGTCAATGGTATAGTACTCTTTTAGTACTTAAGTAAGTACATCAGCTAGAAACATATTATTACATTATTATTATCATCATCATCATTGACAGTATGAAAGACGATGAATGCATATATTTTTAGTCCGTACCATACTATTTTTCTCTTTTTAACTTCTCGTCTCTTGATTTCCTCCTCTCACATTCTATTTCCACTTTTTTCCCCAATTGACATTTTCGCTGTTACGGTGATGACGGCTGGTAGTCTTTTTATGCTTATTTTTCTTTCACGCTCGCTTGTTTATGTCTTTCTTGTAATGACATAAACGTCAAGTATAAAAAAGTTTTTTTATATGTACAAATAATATTGTAAGACTACTATGTATATAAGAGGTCACTTCTTTTACATAATATATGTGATATGTGTGATATGTATGTGAGGAGGTATTCTGTTTACTCTTACAAACGCTATAGTAGTAAAATATATAATATATATAGAGTAAGTATGGAATATATACAATTAGGTTTCTTCTTCCTTACTTCTAGTTTATTCTTAGCCTTTACTCTTGATAAAATAATAGAAAAATGTGATTGACTATGTTTTCATTTGAGGGGAAAAAATGTAACAAAAATAGCCATAAGCCGGTAGTGGCTTGGAGTGAAAATTGTCTCAGTTAGTAACGTTTACGACTGTTGGACCACCCCAAATCACATGGTTGGGTAAATAACAATGCATTATTGGTATGATGACGATAATTCAGTTAGAGTCACTTATTTACCTTTTTTGAAGAGGTAAAAAAATGTGGCATATTTTTTGTCAACGAATATTTATGCTGACACTAATAATCAAATCGAGACAAGAAGAATGCGATGTTTCTCTTGGGTTTTTTGTTGTCGTTTTTTACTCCTCAATTGAATAATAATGCTGAAAAATTCCACACGTCCTCGTTCTACTCTGCTGCTGTTTGTCAGTGTCGTGTTTACTACGTCGTGGGTTGTTCTTCCGGACCGAGGCCAGTACAAGAAAGTCTTTTTATGGAGTTTGTCATGAAAATGCGGCCAATTTTGTAGGTACTGTGCACATACTAGGTGGACTGTGGACTGAAGAATGTAATGTTTGTAGAGGTTGGGTAGAAAGCAGCAAACATTGGTCCGATAGCAGCTTTTATGCACGAGCTTTTCCACTTATCAAGTTTGTTTAGCATTAGGTGGCCATTGAAATCAAACAATTTATGATTTTATCGGCATTTTTATTTGATTTACAAAGAGACTCGAATTTCGACTAGAAACGATCAAAACGTGGAATAATAAAGTCCGCATAATATTTTATTCCTGAGTGACAAACTGTGTTCTACTGATTGGTTGATTGATTGTATCGTTCGCACTCACTGTGATTAAATCCCAAAAAGTATTGGATAAGCGGTGGAGTTCTATCCAAACAACATATATGATTATTTTTTTATGCTGGAACTGATGAAAGAATTTCCAGAAATGCAACAAACTCACATTTTTTTCTCATAACAGTCAACAAAGTAAAAGGTGTCATACTCAAGTTTTTTCCCCCTCAGTTGTAATTTAATTTATTATTTTGGTTATATGATGATATTGGTTTCGGCGCTGTGGCCACAAAAAGCTTTTGATGAAATCGTTTTGATTTGATGATAGGGAAAAAATGAAAGTGGTGGGTAACCAAATTAGTCTTTTTACTGTAGAAAGTTCTGATCTGAATATTGTTTTTTGGCAGCTTAATAATTTCAAGTCTGCCGTCGTCGCATTGCTGTACTGCTGTTGCTGGAAACAATCCAATCCAAAGAAATGAGCGTTGATGCTGTACTTTTCATACACAAATGGTAGTCACGCATTAACAAGTATACGACGCACGTACGTCACATTGGAAAGTATTATTTACCCTTTTTTCCACCAAAATCAGAGCACAGTTAAAATCAGTCAGGAGACTACTTTTTTGTGACAGTAAAAAAAGTATACTTTGTACTCAAATATGACCACGAGAAAAATATTGCGGAAAAGGCAACTGACATAAAAAGGTAGTACAGATATTATACTGCTTTTACTTTGTCTAAATAATATTCATTACTGTATGTGTAGTAAGTAGTAGTGATAATAATGCACTGTATTGATATGTTTTGATTTATTGCATTTTCGGAGAGAACACTCGTCAGTATAAAAAACTGTCAAGCCTTATTATTATATTTCACATGTTAACAAAAAACGGTGTAAAACAACGACCACAGTGGTGTTTAAGATGATGGCGACGATAAATTAAAATCGATATCACGTCAAGTCCACACATAGAATGTCAACAACACTACGTCTTTTATAAAATTGTTAGTTATTTTATTACCATATCAAGAGTAGAACAATTAAATATAAAATGATTACTGATTATTAAATATGTAATTTGAAGAGAACTATATATTTGACGTTTTTTCTTGTTACATTTCTTTTTTACTCTGTTCGAAAAGGAGGAAAAAAATAAAAAGACAGATGAATACAGTGACTCGTACAAAGAAGATGGTTACTAGAACAATCAAGAATGAATACTGTGATTATAACAAGAACAATAATATTATTATTAATAGTAATAATAATAGTACTGTGTCGATGCAGCAGAGAGAAAGATAGACAGAGAGTTGTAACTTAAGAAGAACAGGAGGGATGTTGAATGTTGATATTAGTGTTGAAGATCATGTATCCCAAAGATGACAATACTGTATGCTTTCTTTACCATTTACAACAAAAGGCATAACATTATTCGAAAGATATATGCTGTCGTGTGTTGTATGTTTTTTTGACATACCTTAGCATGCAGTTCTGTGAAAACAAACGGAAGGAAGCAGTATAGTAGTAACCATCCGATCGGACGAGAAGCAAGCATAAAGATGCTTTACTAAACAAGGTAATGGTAATGCTTTCCCCTTTTCCCTATTCTTTCTGTTTCCCATGTTTTGGAGCGTATATAAAAGTATGAGATGAGAAGAGAGAAAGATACAAGCTTTGAGAGAGAGAGAGATGCGTGGAGAGAGAAAGAGGGAGAGAGTTCGACAACAGCGAAAAATGCAAGTAGAGGAGCAGCTGCTGTAGCAGCAGATGATGGGATTCTCTGTATGTTATTCCTTGTCCTGGAAATACAAGTGAGGATGGGGATGAGGATGATGTACTATTTGCAATGCTTTAGGTACTTGTGGGTATACCGGAGAAAATGAGTATAGGACTGGATAGAAAGTGGAATGAAAGAAGGTATGGCACATTGCTTTGCACTGTTGCTGTTCATATTGCACAGAAGATACAGAAGAGATGGAAAGGAAGTCAAAACTAGTTGGATCGCATTTATTGTTATACAAAAAAAGTCATCGGCATCCCTCTGATTCTCCTGCTGATGCTGCGGTGGTGATGATATGCTGGGTTGGCTAGACATATAAAGCTATTTTTTTGGTGTAGCTGTAATACTAATTTGATATCCTGTGAAATGCTTTGGAAACGAAGAAACCTTTCTCCAGCGCCGTGTGTGCTTTGAAAACACAAGCTAAACGGAAGCAGTGATGCTAAAGTAGAAGTATTTTGATGGAAATGAAAGGAATATCTGAGTAGATAGGGGATGTGAAATGTGAACTAGTAATGTTGGTCATTTTGAGGTAAAAAAGCTGTCAGTTAGTTTGCTGTCTGTCTACATACGCATAAATGTACAAATTGGACAAGTTTATGGTAATGAATTTTTTTTTTTTAATTTGTAAATGGTTTTGGTACCAAGGAAATTAACATCAATAGTTAGTCAATCAAAAACATATTTTTTCGGATTTTACAAGATCTTATTTTTGCTACTAATATATTTTTCGTACAAAAATCTTTGTTGCTAGCATATTAGCGTTGTTCACACTGAAATTGAAACAAATGTAGCATTATTTTTGATGTACGTGTGCATGTGCATCGGTTTCCCAAACAGCGTTGACTGTGTGAGAGTAAATAAACAGTTTGGAATGGGAGAAGGCATCACATCATGGAGCTGGCATAAACGTTATTGATACTAGAATTGCAGAAATTTCAACGGAAAGATAATGTTCCAATTATATCTTGGTATTGCTACTAACCGTGGCGACATCGCAATGGTAAAATTCAAAGTTTACCTGTGTCAAATAAAAATGTGGTCAGTAGTCATTCAACGGGATGTAAGCTGCTTCGATGCCACTATCATGTCATTTTATTGCCTTACAACATAATAAGAAGCAGTAGACAACATTTGGGTACTTTTTTATTCGGCATAATTTTGTGAAGCTATTATTGCTGTCGTTACTCCTGACGATACCTCCAAATTTTTTGCAAGTATTTTCTTCTTCTTAGAATGTCAGTCAACATCATCGTGGCGAACCACAACACACTGACTACTTACAGCTACATTTTGTTAGCTTTATTGTCGTTGTTGTCCGAAAAGAAACCCGACGACTATAAAAATAATGCTTCTATGATGGATAGTGATGGTGACGGTGGTTTAGTGATTAAAAATTAATACTTAGTTCCCATGCAAGCACGCAACCGAGTAATCAAAAGAAGAATAAAAAACGATTCCATCTAACCTTATGTCCACTTTTCTGCCATTTTGCTTAGGCAGTGTTATCTGCTGAGAAGTGAAGAATATAATTCACTTCAAATATTAATCTCATTTTCAGTTACATAGCTTTTTAGTAGTGTCCAATAAGTCTTATGTGGTACATTTGATACTCACATACTGTGCATGCTTGACATGAACACAAAACAGTATTGCATACAGTGGGTCTGCTCATATATTCATATTTCATACATTCACTTTTAAGCTTTTATACAAACATTATATTGACATGGTTATTAGTCAATTCATTTGTGTGTGGTTTGTAGCATTTTCTGGATAATATGATATGATTACTGGGTGAATTAAATGCGGTTTTCCTTCAAGGACTACTTAGTTACAATTAAAATGGCTTGTCACCCTTTGCTCTCATCTACCGGCTAAACGCAGCATGTTTGCTAGACCGTTGTTCTTCCTTCTTGAATTGATTACACATAGTGTACTGGAAATTGAAATGGATAAAAAACCTTGCCTTTCACTTGTATGTTTTATGCAAAAACTATTTGAGTTTTACTCAGCAACTTAATGATATGGTGTATGATGAAAAAATTATTTATACACTAACTGTAAAAGTAATAATGATACATTAAATGGATGTGCATCAATAATCACAAATCCTTAGGCAGCAGGCACGTGTTTAGCGTCGCCATTTAATTTAAAGCATTGTGTGCAGTGTGCACTGCTATAGGCTTGCAGCCAGTTTAACCTAGTCCATTATATTCATAATAATAATTCTTTATTTTCAAATAATGCCCATATATAAATGTATTTTTGTATGAAATGTTCAATATTGGAAGTATTACAAATACGTGGATATATATGCAATTTATTTTAAAAGTACTCATTTAGGCGAACAAATTAAGAAGTAAGCATCATGTAGCTTGAGCGAGCATGCAGAAAAAAAATCAACTCCAGGAAGGGATAAATGATAAGCGTTTCCGCTAATTCGCGTTACGTTTTTTTTCGCCATGCATGCATGTCATTAGGTTTGTTTCTCGTTAGATCTAATAATGATGATGATGAGAATGTTCACGATTGATTTTACTGAACTTTAAAATAAGAGTAAGAATGAGAGGCGAGAGGACATTTTAAATGTCAGAGAACCAATTAATGAATGATAAATGGAATAAGATAATGTACTTATGCACTTGTTTTGTGCTTTAGATTGATCTGTGCAATTATTATGCATAATTGCATTTCATGATATACATAGATGTGTTATGTGTTCGGGTATAATCCAGCTCTTATTACATACATACATATGTGTTCGGGTAAGTTCATTTGAAAAATCTTCATAGATTAGACATTAATTAAAAAAGTAGTATAAATTGTACCTTTGTTAACAATGATGTTGTTTTTATAATTTGTATTTTTACCCATTTTATTTGTGTTCGTACTGTAGTCACTAAGAAATCGTTCACACGTAATTGGATGGTAGTAAAATAATGAATGACGAATGAACTGTTTGAACTGGTAAGATTCCACTAGTTAGTCTGCATGTTTACGTATAATATAATTAAGGTTCATTTATGCCATCACGCGCATTCGTTTTACATGTTCGTTTATTTTGTCATATTGAATAGTTCATGAATTATGATATGCATAGCAATCAAATAAAACACTGTCGCAATTATTAAAGATCAATCAAGAGATTTCATTAATACTCTTTTATTTTCCGTCTACAAAGTCGCCCAAGTGTTTGATAATTTTAATGAGAAATAGTTTTACTAATAATTCTTTTTTGTATCAATCGTATTTTTTTAAATTATCGCTGTTGCTTCTTTGTTCTGATATTATCTCATTTCTTTCTACTAGAGGTATATATTTCGCATAGCGTAAAAGTTTGCTTTGATTTTACATACTTAAAATTTAGGTGTACTTTGTAGGCTCTTCCAAATTACAATAGCTTTACTGCTTGTCCTCCATTTTCTAAACATATTTAATTTGATAACGATAACTATTGTATAGAGATTTAATTTTTTTTACCAAGTAAAATTATATTTTAATTTAGCGTGCAATTTTTAAAATGATGGCACCGAGCTTCAATTAACACAGTAATTATTGATTTTTTCGCAATAGTGTCCACCAATATGTTTATCATAGTATTAGCTATATAAAACTACAATTATTATAGTTTTTATGAACCAAGCACAGATATTCTACTAATCAACTTGTAAATATAACATAACATTTGTGTACTATTATCATTATATGCATTTGTTGGTTAACTTCGTCACTTAAATAACAATAGTAAAGCCATAACTTACAGTAAACTAAATATACAAAATTAGTAAATTTAAAGGTACAGAATATAAAGTAACTATTCTTAAATTCGCGTTCATTCACTAATTAAACTTAAAATGCATACTTCTTAAGCATATATTCTCGTTATAAGTATCATTAATGCGTAAATACAATCGTATGCAGTATGTAATAAGAATCTACAGTCTCATCATCCTCGTCTAATCTATCGAATTCTCACCAATCAAACTATACTCTTATTAAACGTTACGTACACATAATTTTAGCTTGTATTATTTAAAGATGAATTGGGATTATGATACGAATTTGAAATAGAAAGTAATTATGATTATTACCAGAAAAAGATTATTATGTACATTTTTACTATAAAATTTACATGATTTCTCAATGTTGATTTAAATTGTCAATGACTGCTTCGCATGCCAATTTCTTAAATTTTAAAATCATACGGTAGGATCATACCATTTCTTAAAAGATGAAACGGTCACGAAAAGAAATTTTAGCATTATTGTTTGCACTTTTAACTATTTTTAGTTAGTAGATACTTTCAACTTTGTTTCATTTTCGTAATAATAAAAATATTCATAATTACTTTTAGCGTAAAGTAATATCGTATATTTATTTATATGATACCTAAACCTAATTACATATGCCAACCATCTGCAATTAATTTAAAATATCAATGGACCATGTACAAACATATTTTTTCAGAATAAGAACTTTCTCTTGAAAATTGATAAGCTATTTTCCCGGTCTACTATTCATCTTACAGGATGAAATCAATTCTCGTATGAAATTTTGAGCAATATGAGATGTAAGCTCATACCACTTGATTATACTTTGACATCTCTCTGATGTACCCTAGATTAATATATTCAAGAAGTTATAGATAAGGGATTGTCGAAGCTGTAATGAATTTTCAGGAAAATGCTTCTTATTCTAAAACAATATGTTGTCTAAAGAACCCCATATAAATCTGTGGATGGGATTGTTCTCTCAGTTCCATTGAACATAATAGTACCTTAACGATGTAATAAATATAGTTACAGTGTGTACGTTTTCAAAATTCATACATCTTTGCACTTTCTACGATTTTATACCTCCTTTTACAAGAATATTTTTCTATAGTTCTCTACGATCGAGACTATCCGTAGATTTACAGTTACTTATGTACCAATCTTAACTGACAAGAATTCGTTAGAAAAGCAAATAAATGTATGTAGCATTATTACATTTCAATGTTACCTTATACTTACGTAACCGCAATTTTTCACTACGTATTGACTGCCATAACCAATGCAGTTCCGAAGATAGCTTGAAAAAATATGATTAAACTAGGTTTCATTATTATGATCAAGTAGTGGTAGGATACATAATTATTATTTTTCTGGGCCGATGTTATTAAGCCATATCAATTTTACAGAAAGGTAAAATTTAATACGCAGTCAAGCACTAGTTGGAGTTTTCTGCAATAATTACTTTAAGTTTAATTATAATATAGTAAAACTTATTATAGAACTACCATCATTTATCGCTTTAACTTGCGAAAGTCATTTATCGCTCCATCCCCAATGAAATGACTATTAATTGTACACTAAGGGCGTGGTGATTGATTAACACATTTTTGATGTTCGCTTAGTAAAATAGTGTTACTGTCGTTAGTAGTTATTTTAATACGCGGTTAATTTTTTAGTCGATTGAATGAAATCGAAGTATTGCTCTGCCTTGGATTTCAGAATTACACAATTTGCGGATGACTTCACGGGCTTGTTCTGCAGGGAATACCGTGTGTGGAGGCGGAGATACCTAGAAATGGAAAGTAGAATTACTTAAATATTGTTATCTAGGCTGGAGATTATACGAGCGTTTCTAATGATTTGATTAAACTCGTATGCAAATGAAAGCCTACAATTAGTTATCATCATCAATTAAAAAAATCTTTTGAAACAAAAACCTACCTCGCCACTTGCGACAAGATCAACTAATTCCTTTAATTGATCAAGTGTGCCCACGTCAACCGTTTTGATAGTTTGTTGACGTTCCTCAGCGCGTTTACTGAATTTTGGCAAAAGCCGTTCAGCAACTTCCGAACTGATGAGGACTATTCCTCCCTTGAATTTCATAAGAAAAGTAACCGTTAGCAGGCATTTTAGGCATTTGCAACATGGATATACATCTGATATCTGATATTAAAGGGGAAAAGTACCTTGCTGAGGCATTGAAGAGATCTATGAAGACTGCGTGAGGTTGTTCCGAAATCAATTACCACATCCACCTCTCCTTCGCAACAATCTTTCGTGCGTTCAATAAGTACTCTTTCGTAACAGTCTTCATTCCATTGGACCACATCCACTCTGAGAAATGTTAAAATTAAAGAATTGCGAACAAATTAGTATTTAATAGCTCTGTAGTCTAACAATCAAGAAAAAAGTTAACACTGGAGAATTACTTTGCAGCTTCTTTGGCTAAGAGTATCCCCTCATCCCGAAGGCATGCAACAACAAGAAGTACTTTATCTTTAACGTCCTTCAAGTAGTACTGTGCAAGGCGAAGTGCCCATAGGGCTAACCCTCCTGTGCCGACCACCAATACCCGAACAAGTCCTGGAAAGAAAAATATGCAGAAAATAAAATGCCCGACTCATATATACCAATCATCAATTGCGTAACGTTTACTTACCGGAATCCCCTTTCTCCTCGAGTCGTTTGAGAATGTGATCTTTAGCCGCCTGAACTGTATTCATTGCCCAAAGGGCACCCGTAGGAAGCATAGCTGCGACACTTAATGGCATTGTGTCTGGAACTTTGACCAAGTACTGCAGATCTGGAACTGTCATGTACTCAGCATATCTACCAAAAGATTTGAATGCACATTTAAAACAGTCATAAGAGAAATATATGATACGCGCAAAAAATGAAGTAGCCAAATACGTACCCATGAGGCACTCCTTCAAATGGATAGACAACAACTTTGTCACCAACACTGATAGTCGAATTATCCGGAATCTCATCCCCAATCGCTTCTACAATTCCTGCCACCTAAATGACAACCACGAAACAGCACGTGATAAAATCATCATTTAAACATAGAATCGCTTTGTAACTAATATACCAAACTAACCTCATATCCTGGAAACAAAGCGGCGTCCCTGACTCCATAATGCTGTCCACCACCACTACCACTACCCCCACCTGACTGTGAAGTTTGCCCACCACTGAAACAGACATTTGTAGACACATCACCTGTAAGGCTGTTTAAACTGGTTATGCTCGAGGCGCTTGAGATGCTAGTTTGGGATGTGGCCTTGGGTCGGTAACAAGCTCCGGCGCATTCCACCTAAATTTGTAGATTTTCAGACTAAATTCTCCGAATTCCAGTCATGCATATACACACTCGTCATAATAAAATTATTTCTTACGCGTATCCTAGCTCCTGTAGGTGGAACATCAGGGACTGGGACGTCAAAACTGAAGACACAATCTTTTAGCAGAGGTCCAGGACTCTCAATGCTCACTTGGCGACACAATTTACTACTCATTGCGGACACCGGTTGACTAGGCATACTGTTCACACGGCCCCTGCAAAATAATATTCAAAATATTTATTCTTTAAATACTGTATAATAATTTCAATAAAACAGACAACAGAATGAAATCATGCATGTATGCAGCGTGCATGCTCTCACAACCTTTCACTACACCACATTGAAATCTTTCAGCTCACTATTTTTTAACTTGTTATGTCACTGAATAAGATTATTATCTCAGAAACGAAACAATAAATTAAGTTTCTGCAACTAAGAATTTGTATGAAATAACTAGTTCACATAATTGGACAAAAAAATTGAACAAAATTTTAGAACAATTGAAAGATAAAACGCTTATTTTAAACGAGCAATTAAGAAGTCCTTTTCTCAGTAGCTATTGAAATTTTTTGATTTTTGTCCAATTATGTAGAACTAGTAATTTCAAACTAACTAATTGTTTCGTTTCTGAGATATTAAAAAAATAGTTTTTAATACACGGGTTTTGACTATTTTTATTTCACGTCCTTAATTCCACATTACTAGG
Organism: Entomobrya nivalis; assembly: GCA_034695485.1. Classification (NCBI taxonomy): domain Eukaryota; kingdom Metazoa; phylum Arthropoda; class Collembola; order Entomobryomorpha; family Entomobryidae; genus Entomobrya; species Entomobrya nivalis. The sequence goes on along the minus strand of JAQFZH010002318.1, from coordinate 1,868 downwards.
TTCGCTATTACTGGAATAATGCATTACAAGCAAGGAGCACATAAATTTAGAAACAGCACTTTCTCATGCAATAGGTAGTAATAATAATTGAACAAATGCAAATGATAAGACTTGCTTCTAACTGCAAACTAATTAAAAACTCGACTTAAGTTACCTCGTAGCATTCTTTACTGCCTAGTTTAACTGTTTCACATTTCCTTTGAGTTTATGCATTATTTTATGATATACATTGTACATTTAGGTCAAAATCATATATTAGTAATAAAATAGAATCCTCGTAGTGACAATTAAAATTATTCTCCCGTGAATAACGACTTGCTGTAAAATAATCCATAAAACATGATACTTAAATGCGTCAAGCAAACGCTAGTAAAAATTTATGTTTACGAATACCATATTCATAAATCTTAATGTCGGATTCCAGTGGGCGGAAATTATGTTCACATTCACTTTATCTGTTTCTTCTGCTGAAACAATTAAATAATCATGATGATGACTCTTAAATGATATCTTATGTTTTTGCGACAAAAATCTGTGATGTACATGAACTATGGACCATAAGCCAATCTCATGTTCTCTTTTCATCACGACCAAATCCCTTGTCACCTTCAACAATGCAAGTATTTGTCTAACTAGCAATATGAAAAGCATTTATGAACTAGTCAACAAAATAACCAAACTATAATTCAAGCACACTCATTTAATTACCTAAACGCAGGGATAACTAAGTCACAAGAAGGAGAGTTAAGTAAAAGTTACTATTTCTCCGTGACAGTACAATTCTTGATGTTCGCTCGCCTGATTGACTACCAGAATATAATTAATCCATCTGAGGTAGTTTGTAAACGTATTATATAAGTTAGTGTAATTGAGTATTCAATACAAATGCTTATATTTTTTAACTGATAAATAATCCACTTGTAATCTGACAATGAAAATGATGTCTTGATTTTATGTAACAGATGTATATATAGTTTGATCCTTACGATTGTCAGATTTGTGTAAAACAGCCTTTCAAGTATGATTTTAAACAAATAACAATAAAGAATGATAAGTGCAAAAAGCAATATGCGTCTCATCACTTTACTTGATTTCATTGCACAATCATTTATCCAAAAGCTACGATACGTTCATAACAATGAAGATAAGATAAGTATCGCCCGTGGACTATGAATTTTCGGAAATCAACAAAATCAAGAACCACTCGATTTGTGATATTGTATTGACCATAATATGTAGCTTAAAATCATGCAAAATACGTAACAAAACATACATATGTATTAATTACCCTCTTCAATGATTATGAAAGCTCTGAAATAGCGCAGTAGTAAAAATAAGTGGTATGAAATTTTTTTTGATCTCGATAGTTTAATTACCTTCAAGACTTTCCTCAATTCAGACAGAACACGAAATGTATGTGCGAACTGAAGCTGCTTCAAAGACTAACTGATGAGTCGACCCACTCCGAAAAATAAGTACTAATCACACTGTATGATATAAATCCAATATGTTTAGATAACAAAGTGTCAACTTTCACTTTTTGCAACCATAAAGTGCTTAGCAATCTAATCGAGATCGTTAAATAAAAAATATTACTATTCCCAAAAACGATATAGGACCCGTAAAAGCAGGTAAGTTCATTGAAACATGCCGCAAGTTCAAGTGAACTTAATTGTGCTATTAGCTCAAGAACGATATGTATGACAATAATACTTTTAAATGTAATCTATGCCAGTTCATACTTTTTTTATCAGTTATTGTATCTGTAAGCGATTCCTGCTATAATATGTAATCCACTCTAATATTTCAGCTCGTGTTTTCGTGTGTTCCATGGCGTAGTATCTGTATCTTTTATATAGTTTGTGTGG
>JAQFZH010002317.1:0-17014 GCA_034695485.1 Entomobrya nivalis | reverse complement strand
CCTTTTTACTCTCCTTGGTTGTTTCGTCACAGAAAGTACACACACAGTTGGAGCCGTTGTATGCATGTATGTACATATGTACAATATATAGGATCTATTGCTGCTATCTCGATAACTTTTACTATTTCTACCACCATCGTCATCAGCCTCTTTTTTATGTATTTGGTCCCAACGACGAATCAATGTACACCGTTCTCGCTCTGAGAAATCTCAGTTTCTCTCTTTCTTTCTTTCATCGTCTTTGATTCAAACTATTCTTACTTTCCTGGTCTAAATGACACAAGTGAGCACGTAATGGACCTCGACGACATTTTCGTACACTTTTGCTCTACTGCTACTCTCTCCATCCTATAACTAGTAATGTTCTACATACATACACATTGTCATTGCTTTTTTTCTTTCTTGCTCTCTCCCTCTCTACATTCATCTCTTTCTATCTTTACGTTACTTTTCTTCGTGTAGCATTCTTTTTTCGTTTCCGTTTGCCTACACAGTTTCCTGCCTAAAACGGAGAAAAATCCAACAGGAGCAAAAGAGGAGAATTTCGTCTTCCTCTCATTGGCTTTTGTACTTACACACATTCGTGATCACTGCTCTGCTGACATTCATAACATTACATTTTTCTTGAAGATAATGATATCACACGGTTTTTCGGTGCAGTTGGTTATGCTCCTTTACTATTTGTACGGCAAAGCGCCTATGGTAATACCACCTTCACTCTTCGTATTACGCAGTAGAAGTTCCGTAAATTCTATTGCTAACGCAATGATGATGATACCGACGCGACAGAGAGACAGAGTGAATAGGAAGTTATAGTTGGATTGAGAAAGAGAAGGGTACAGAGTGCCATCACCGTCATTGTCACGATGATGAGTCGTGTTTCGTTACATAGCACAGCAGTATGCGCTGCATTGCGTGTCTCAATGAAGTTTTGTCGCCTTCAGCAATATGGCATGTGGGAATAAAGTATTATTATAAAAAACACTGAGCATAGTAAGAGAGCAGTAATAATAACCATGTAGCCGTATTGAAGGACGAACGTGCACACCACTCTACATCACATCACAACTACAAGTAAGAAAGGAGTGGCTAAGTTGACGATGACATGACAAAAATGGAATAGGGAAAGAAAGAGAAAATGGAATGAAGATCGACATGCGGTAACTGAAGTATGTAGATCATAAAATGAACGAATCTACCAAGTTTGTAAGTTAAAAAAGTTGGTAAAATGGACCATGGTTTCCCCTACAAGAATACTCATTTAGAACAGTGTTCTGTGTAAAGGTATTCAAAAATAAGCTTGTCACGATGAGATTATATAGTATAAGATATACACAGTCTCTCGAACATTGAAAAAACTATATTGTAACACCCAGAATAGTTTTTGTGCTACCAAAAATTGGCAGACATTCCACAAAAGGTCGCTCAAGGTCAGATCATTTTATACATCTGATCTGAGAAATACCATATTGAGTGTTGAGACAATATTTTGTCATTTTGGAAACATTACATTGGATTGATGCCTATAAACTGCAAAAATAATTAAGTGTAACACCGTTACAGTCTTATATTAGCATTGCTTTTAGTACATAGTTTAAAAATCAGAATATTTGGGCCAACTAAAATGGCTGCGTACAGTGCATAACCAAAAGTGACAAATGTAACTCTTTGAGAGAAACTTATTAATGCAATGCAATGACAGTCAATTTTAAAATGAAAAAATAGGAAGAGCCAAGAAAAAACTGATTACACGTCATGACTCACAGACTTATTTCTCAAACTTTACACACATGAAAATCCTCTTACTTGTCTTCTATCATTGGATTGGGACATGCTTGGTGCTTGGGGAATGCTTAAATATTGAGGAAGCGTAAATACCTTTTGATTTTGATTTCGTAAAAAGTTTCTTCGTGTACTATCATCACCATTTTATGTTATGCTGTGATTTTCCGTCTCTAGTCATCATCATATGTCGTAATTGATTCTCTCAATGCTACTTATCTACTCTACCCAACCAAAATATTTTTTTCGAAACTGAGCATCGGCAATGACACTACACAACGTTTTTTTAGGGGAAATGCACGTACAATCTAGCTAAAAGCTCTACATTTTCCGTAAGACCGTATGCATACAATGATTATATAACTTAGTTTCAGGCATCAGCCATCAGCATGCCAAGTTATATACCTGTTCACGTTTACACATCAGTAATATTAGTACGCAACGTCGTACTCTCTTTGACGTGATTTCGAGTAATATTTGTTCATGGTCGACACACACACACCAGGTACACATTTCCAGTTTTTACTCCATAAAAATGTTGAATGAAATGTGTAGCCCCTCATCCCCTCCCCTACTGTCGGCAGTACATCACTTCTCCGTAATATGTTTTTTATAAAATAATAATAAAATCCTCTCTGAGAAAAAAAACGGAATAAAGTGAGTTGAGTTGTAGCAGTAATAACAGCAGCAACAGAATTTTATTTCATTTCTTCGCTGTCCTTACGTAATGGTGGGTCTGGGTACAGCTTGAGTGACTGAGTGATTCGATACAGACGAGGGAAGATAGAAAACTGAAGAGAGAGACTTTGGTACATAATACGACAACGACATGTATGTATATGGTAGTCGTGATCATGAGGAAGAAGAACATGATGATGATCATCATGGTTGTCCTCGTCATCTTTCTCATTTCAGCAGCACACTTCTGTCATCATCATCATCATTCGTCCTTCTGCTGTTCAGACAGTTTTCGTGTCTTTTTGATGCGACATTCCATACATTAGCATGACATACATTTAAGCACGGCGATGACGACGCCGTCGAGTGTACATGTGTGCACTTTACTACCAATGCAAAGCAGCAGCAGGCATAGTAATAGTAATAGAAGTAGTGTTGAAGAACAGAGACGACCAAAATCGAGAAATACAATTGAATCAAACTCAACTTTGTCAACATCAAGGAAAAGATGAGATGTCATCCAATCATAAGCTACTCGATAGATGGGAATAAGTAAGTGGAGAAGAATGCATTGAGTTTTGAGTTGAGTAACTGTACTCTCGTATGGATAGAAATGAATGTTAGATACCGTCACTGTCGACGTGAAGAGAGAACTCTTTTTCTAGGTATTTCATCGTAATAGCTATCGTATGCATAAAAGCACACTCGCTGCTACTCACATTTACATTCTCGTTCATCATACTAGATTTTCTTTTCTCCCTGAGAAACTTACGACAGGCAGCATCTATTCATGGAGTAGCAGCACGATCTCATTTATTTCATTTCACCATCAGCATGGAAAAGTAACTCGGCTCTTCAGTAGTCGTAGAAGTAACAGCAGTAGTAGAAAACCTTTCTCTTTTCGAGACTATTATGAAATGAATGTATACAAAAGCCATGTAGAAATTTTCGAGTTGTTTCTCTTTTTCCACAGTTATTACTCGTGTAGAAGTTCGCTGTAGGAAAGTCGAACAAGTATGAGGCAAACTTTCATGGTGATGAGTTTCAATAATTTTATAGAAGAATGTAGCAGCTCACACAATGAATTGTTACTACATTACCTTCCTATTAAAATTTCACGGACTGCATATATGTGAAATTGAAATTGTAAGTGTGTACTTATGCATATTACACTTTTCAAGCCAAGAAGTCAGATGGGAAGGAAAAGTAATCGTGTGTGAGTGTTTATGCTATGAATTTGTGTACACATTATATAATGGCAAACCACCATTCATATAATACTACATCAACCAAGCACATGCAAGCATGTACACCGTCCTCTTGTCAACAGTATACGAGGACAACAAGCAGACAGCAAGTCATTCTATCCTTCCGTCTGTCCTTTACATTTAGACGGGAAAGCTGCAGTTCTAAAAAGCTCTTCTCTCTTTCTCTCTTCTTCATACATTCATCTTTCTTCTTTTTCTCCATATTTCTGTTTGTACTCTATACTAGGAAACTGAAAAACTTGCTGTGTGTACATTGTTTATATGTGTCTATAATAAACGTATTACATGTACACATAGTATGTCTGCTTCTTTCACTACTGCATGACATGTCATGACATAATGCTCTCTCCTGCGACTTACGACTTTGAGAACTCTTCAAGAAGGACGATTCCCTTTATGGCAGTCACATAATAATAGGAATAATGCCGTGTGGCATGGAAGTGTGTTTTGCGTTTATATTATGCTTTATGTTTTGTATATGAGTGTGGTTTTTAGTACCACCCTTACCACAACTGGTGAAATATATCTGGGAAAAGGAGAGAAATAGTGCATAGTTGTGTGTAGAGTCTATATTTCGTCAGCTTGTTTTATGATGATGATAGTTTCACATGGTTGAGCTGTTGGTGGTTAGTTTTTCTACTAACTCATGACGCTCGTCGTTGGCTTTGCATGATATGATGCCACCGGTAGTGCTGAAAGTCATCTTGGAAGGTAAAAGGAATGACGACCATGATGATTTTGATGATGATTGTGGGATGGCTCCATATAATAGAGCTTATGTAACACACTTGGTACGTCTGTACTTCATGCGTGCATATTCTCACTCTTCTTGGTATCATCGCAATAACATATGCAGCAGTAGTGAGAGACGGGTATAGAGAAAGAGAGAGTTGATGATATGTACTCACATTACATTATTATTCCACCTCCCCCAGAAAGAAAATGCCAATCCATAACTTTCTTCAAGGTAATGGGCCACTGTCTGTTTTCTTCCAATTTATTTTATTTCCCTTCTACTCACTTTCATGACTATTACAACTTTCTCCTCTTCTGCTGTAACACAGATGCTTCTCGAAAGATAGAGGAACTAGCTTGTACCGACACACAAGACAGCAGCAGCGGCAGCAGCATACCGTATCAAGTGGAGAGGAAAAGGAAACAAAACGACCAAAACATCATCATCATCTTGAGAGAGAGTAGTGAAGAAAGACGCAAACAGACAGACAGTAAAAAGAAATCTAGATGACTCCTCTCTGAATAATATGGTCATTTACTTTGTGTGCTCTGTGTACACAGAGCCTGAAGTCTACTCGAATGGAAATACATAGATGCACACGCGAACAAGAATATGAGCTCGAGAGCAAGAGAAGGTAATTCAAAATACGGAAGCATTACACATAGACAGTGTACAACGAACATAAAAGGCGAAAGCAAATCGTGCATGGAGAAATAAAATGAAAAACTTCCATAGAAAACGTCTTGCTTTTAATACGTAATACCCACCACCAATACAATCGCAAGTCACATATATTACAAGGGCCTCGAATTCTGGCTATGATTATATTATTATATGAAATAAAAATATTTTTGCTTCTCTATTGGATAAACTAGGAGAAAAAAACACATTTAGTAATTTACCATCGAAAAAGCAATTCAGTATGCCATTTCTTTTGCTTAAATGACTGGAATGTTTACGTGAAAAATAGTAAGCGATTCTGCCACAGCTACTGCTGATACCTAATATAACGTTATACCACTCCATGAAATTCCAAGAGACCAGGATTAGAACCATTTATCGGTCATCTAGTCATCTCACATCAACCAGAATCACGTACATACCTACGTTACGGAACGGATATGCAGTATAAATTGCTCATCTCTGTGCACGCGAGATAGTATTTACATATGTATATGTCTGTATATTGTACCGGGAGCAAAAGTAATGATAATATGGCAATAATAAAAGTAAAGAATAATATCTGCTACCACACTACTATCTCGTCTTGCAGAACCATTTTGGGGTTCGGCCTACTTCATGTAGCAGAATATATTCTTGTCCACTAACTTCATTATCGACATTTGCTTTTTGAATCATCTTTATGAGGAGGCGGAGAACCAAATATCCTTGAATACCTAAGTAATATATAGTATTCTACTAACTTTGTACTCTGTCTACGTAAAGTACTCATATTTCTTTGTTTTCATCCTCCAGTAGACTCAATTTCCAGTTGCATTTGCATAACTACTGCTATTTGTCTCATTGGATTATTATACTGGTTCCATTACCAAATCAAGTACTGTCATGTAGAAAGAAGTACCAAGTGAATTTACTGTTTACTAAATATATACATATACATATACATATATTTTTACTAAACAGTGGCATACCTTATAGACTTTTATACCATAACGCACTCGTACTCTTAGGATATCAAGTTTTTTTAAACGAAATCTTTATTTTTATATATAATATGTTCAAGACATTTTACTTCGGCTTCATTACTAGATACCCATGTGAACAGCCATACAGCAAAAAGTTTGTAAAGCTCATATGTTCGCCAACAAACATTTCTTGTCAGTGTGGCGGCAAGTCGTTAATCCCATCTTATTTTTACCAACTTATTACAACTCCATAAAAACAGAGACTTAAACTTGCGACGAATTAAAGAGGATGGCAAGAGAACACCCAAACCGAGTGATCATGATGATGAGGAGGATGACGATGTTGATATTTTTAATGGTTTGCTGGTCTTTTGTGCATCAAATCGGAAGGATGTACACTTCATTCTTCCCATCGTTTACCATTTCGTTCCAACTCCCGAATCTCAAGAAGAAAAACAATATAAAATGAAACATCATCATGCTACAGCTCTGTCGTACCACTGCCACCACACAAGCTACACGACTGCTGCTGTTGGGATCTAATGGAGTGAAGAACTTACTACGGTCAATATAAATGCATAAAACATAGAAACATTGGCATATATAAATGGTGGTGTACCGTACGTGAACCCTCTCCCCAACTCTGCATACTTTACTTACTAACTATACTATATACACACATCAGAGAAAATTTTGGCAGAGTACGAAGATTTTTTTTGGTCGGTCATCCCCAATTGCTGTCGCCGTATCTTTTAAGAGTGTTCACTCACCAAAGAGAGTAGGTTGCAGCAGTTGCTATATTACACTTATTTATGTACACACACTGTCAAGTATAATGTTCCTTTTCTCAATGTACGTCGTACTACGTACGTATGCCATAAGTTTAGAAGATCAAGTGGAAAAGGAAGTTCTCCCAATGAATGAAATAGCTCAGAGAAGAAGTAGTATAGTAATGTATGTGTGTTGTAAATAGTAGGGAGAAGTAGTATGAATGAATGAATGAGAAGATGTGGATGAGGAGACTATCACCACCATCCCCTGTGCTTGCTCATACAAACAGTCGTTCTCTTCCTCTACTTCCTAACTTTACATTTTGCTGTTCTTGCAGATGGCATATATTACAGTGTACAAGACCGGCAGCCAGCAGCAGGCAGACAAAAAAGTAAAGTTTTTACACTCCGTGAGTTTTCTAATATTATGATAAATTACATTTACGTCCGTATGTCAGTCGTGTATGTTGTGTGTGCGCTTTCACATTTTGCCTTTTTGGAAAATAATACATTGCCTATTATATTGCCTTTTCTTCTTATTCATTCTCTCTCTCTCTCCACTTTGTTGTGTGAGTGTGCGAGAGAGCACATTCAGATCCTGCCTTCTATTCATGTAAGTAGCCGACCGTGCTCTAAGGCCATTCATCAGATCAGGTAAAATTCATTTTTGTCTACCATCTTCCCTTCTGCACTAAATTCCTACCTAGCAGGCTTTTATCAAGCCGTATACACAGGAGTCAAGCACGTTCACAACTACCTTCCTGTCGGCTGCCACACAAATAAATTCAGCATGAACGTCATCATGACTGCAAAAGATGATGATGGCTGCAGTCATAATAAAAATAATAGTAACAATGAAAACAGTCCTCTTCGCCCGAATTCTGCAATATTACTACGTATCTTTTATGTAATGCTTTTTGTTAAAGATTTAAGAGAGATGCGTTTCCATTTTGTACCGCTTTTCGCTCGTAGCGAAGTGATGAAGATAAAGCATTTTCCTTGCCATTACATAACAAACTATTCTGTGCATTCAATATCAGAACCTAACAAAATAAATATAAAATCTTTCAAACCTTCACAAAGAGCGTCATTAATGAGTAGAGTACATATGTGTCTAGATATTATAAGCAAAAAGTACATACTTTAAAAGATAGAATTTTAAAAGACTTTAAGTAAATAATATTATCACAAGAAAGTGTAGAATATGGGTTTACGCAAATACAATCTGTAGTGTAGTCTTATTTTATAAGAGCTCTCTATCTAAGTTGTAGCTTGACGAAGATGATTGTGAGGTGATGTGCTCGTTCATATAAAAATTCATCTTCCGAGTCAAACAGCCCATTTATTTCCAACCATCCTTGACCATCAGCGTCACCATCTCCATGTAGTATTTATATGTACATTGTAAGTGGAAGCTGGTGATAGATATAGCTTTTTATGGGTTTTTGTTGTAGTTTGGTAATGTGTGTGTGTGTGTGCAATGTAATCATAATACATATTACATTCATAGTTAGTTATATACGTATGTATCCGACTACCCACACATATTATCATTTTCTACGGGTCCACACAATCATGATTTGGAATAAAAAGTGAAAAAGGTGGAAAAGAAGGTAACATATATTTCTAATAACACGTTGAATGAGAATTTTGTACTTGTTGTACTTTAGTTTTATGTGTGTTGCCTCTGATGCATAATAACTTGTGAGCTGCATTATCAGCACCAGCAGAGTAGAAATTGATGCTTTCAAAAACATAGTTTCATCGTTATATTCATAATGATAATCGTGTGGAATAAAATAATCACATACTCAAATCACGATAAAAACCTTTTTTACTATCAAACTTACTCATTCTTTTTTTCCTTTATATTACACAACACTTACACAAGTAAGAAAGGCATTGTTCCACGCTTCGTTACAATTACAATATAAAAAACATATTCTCGTTGCCATTCCCTATTCTTTACCTGGGTAGTTGAAAAATTCTTTTTTCCTAAATCTGGCTGCTAATATGATAGTGGATAAAAAAAATCTTCACCTTAATAATTTTGCTATTGTGAGCAAACTGTAAGAATGAGAATCAAGTCACATAACCAACCTCACCTTGTGTTAGCGTTTTTACTTATCTGAAAAATTATGGAACGAGGTACATTCTATTCATACGTATAATACGTTGTCCTCCACTGCGGAAAATATAATTTTACTACATGGCAGTTCTCAGCATATCATAACCATCATCATTACAATCATTTTATATTCAGAATTTTTCCACATTCAAATTAAATGATGAAAAGCTGTCGAGCTCGACGAGTATTGAGTTGATTTTTTTGGGTACTTTAATGAGTTTTACTTTAAAATGTTTTATAATATGAGATAAAATGGTGCTTGGAAAAATTAGTCTATTTCGAGGAATAAAAGAAGAAATGATGACTAAACAACAATGCTACTGATCCTGCTGTGTTATTTATTTATTCATTTGTTAGATTGCGTATCTTTAAAGAAATAAATCAATTGCAAAGAGAGCAGCTTCCACTCTTTAAAAAGAAGTATAACTTTGCAATCGTATTGACCAGGATGAAGCAGCAATGCAATTATTTAAAATGTCTAATGTGATGTATTTAACGAAGTGCAGTAAAAAGAAGTACACAAAGAGGAAAAGAGTAATTCCACCCGTCGTCGTGTTGTAAGATTATACATTTGAAAAATCTCAGCTCACAAACCATCAGACTTTATCACTATTAAATATAATACTATCCTTCAAACGTTCAATCAGCACTGCTCGTTTGCCTCATTGTCGTTTTACGAGTGAGTGTGAGTGAGTGAGCGAGCGAAAGGCTGTTTTTAAAAATCCGGATCTCGTTTGCTCTGAATAAAATGAAAGTGGATACCTACCAAAGTTGTGTACACGTAATCCATTACGATATATTTTATAATTCTAGAGAGCCAGAGAGAGAGAGAGAAGCCAACAATAAAAAAGGCTGTTCTTCGTTTCAGCTTTAAAAAGAAAATGAATGCAATAACTTATTGTTATTAGTATTTTATATAATCAGTTCGGTTCAGTCGCTAGCTTGCTTATTGGTCGTTCGTCGCCTTGTGTCCGTAGTAGTACGTACGTGCGTGGTTCGTACAGGTGAGATCATATTTCAAAGCTACAGGTGATGACTAGAGTATAAAATCATAGCAAGAGAGATCAGCTCATCAGCAGCAGAAGCAACTGATGCTAGCCACAACAGAAAGAAAATAACAGTCAACCTGCAGAATTAATTACGCTCAAACCACGTCAAATACATAATTTTAAGGTGTTTTTCATTCGCATAATTTGTTGTTTCTCTTCTTATATGATCTCATCATCATCATCAGCAGCAGCAACAGAGCAGTGAGTGAACATCAACATCAAATCAAGGACTTGACTTGTTTGGCCGGTTTGTGAAATCGTAGTAAAAAGCATATATGTACAATAATGGATACTTTTATACTGCTTCTAATGTACACATAGCAAATATTCAGATAACAAAAAAACGACGCATATGAAACTAAACGTAGCATAGTAGTAGTGGATTTAACACTAAAATGTAATTCAATTCTTTTTTATTCTCAGCGTCGCTTTAGAAACGGTGGTGGCGGTGTGGTGGTGAGTATAAGATGGCAATGGTAAGTATGGTGGTAGTAGCAGTAAATACTCTGTGAATATTTATTTTGCATGTGTGCCCTTTACTACGGGAGAACAACAAAAAATAGTAATTTTACGACGAGAATCAACAGGTCTGAGGTATAATATTAGCTTACATATATTTTTGAATTAGATCAGATAATATATTTGCAAGAGCTGTTTCGTTTCAGCACGGTTCTGTAGATATCCTCAGATATAGTTAATTTCTTTTTACGATAGTTAATTCCATGTATGCTATTATAAAATATTATAGCGTTTCAACCGCAAATGAATAAATCTAGAAAGAAAAACCTATTTTCACACAAAAGTGATTTACTTGGAAAAGACGACTGACTGTGGAGTGCTTTTTAATGAAAAAAAAATCGCTTGATGAGGATAGATAGATTATGATGCTGGTAAATAAGCTAGTAGAAAAGCAATAAATATTACAACTGCGTACGAAAGTAGTATTTATAGCATCCGTCCAAGTTAATAATATGTGTTCTACTGATCATCATCATCTTCTTGTTCTGCAAAATAAGATCGTTTTACAGCATTTGCCTTCCCTGTTTAGTTATTATAATAATAGTCTTTCTAGGAGAATGACTTTTCTAGTCTTTGATGGTTTTTTATCGAGAATAGGAAGAAAAAATACACCTGCGCTGATTTAATTCCATTGTTAATCCCCATTAAGCAAATATTGAACTCTTAACACGTCTCGTTCTCGAACAGTCTTAAAGTACTTACAAAATGCGAGTTTTTCCTCATGCACGAGAAGAAGAGTTGAAAACTGAAGTTTTTAATGGACTAGATTGCAACATTACGAGTACCTGAATACGACTGATTTCATTAAATATTCTAATTTGTCGTGAGTTCCATAACTATATCAATATAATATATAATATGACTGACTGTTTGTACTTGTGTACTTCTCGTATGTAAGGTGAAAAAAACCAGCCAGGTGAGTTATAGCAATCAAGAAAAGAAGATCAAAAAATGAAAAAGAGAGGTACTGTTGCATTTATGCATGTATACCAGGAGGGGCTCAAATTACATTTAATGCTTATGAAAATCAAGAGAAAAATTAAGAATATGGCGTGAAAAATGAAATACGCAACAAAAAAGGTTTCGTATGGTGGGGGTTGTGTAGTAGTAGTTATTATCATTATTTGCTACAAGGGGTTCGTGACAACAAAAAATGTTTAAATTTTGGAAGATCATCTCATATTCTTTTTCTTTCTTGATGAAGACGATGGATGGATGGATGGATATTCACGTTCAAGCATAGTGATTAAATATGGATGTATGCTACATAATATGTTTTAAAGGATCTTTTGGTTGTAAGTTCGTTTACCACTAATGATGTTTAAAAGTAATATATTCCGGTTGGCACATGTTACAAAACGTAACATAACAAGCCGATATGATAAGATATGAAGGCAACCTTATCATTTAGTAACCAACCTATATTAGGTTTTTATGATGAGTTTAATGCAAAGCAAAACCATCGTGTGAAATAATGACTTTTTGGTAAATGACCAGAGTTAAAGCAACGGTGTAACAGGCAAGGAGTGGGGGAGAGAGGGTTGTAAGTGGGAAGAAATTTTGTTTGCCATTAGTAAAGGAAATTAAGATGTTCTGAGATACCATCAAAAACTTTACTAAACCTGCTTTAAAATTCGAAATTCTGTTTGATTCATTATTCGTTCTTTTCTATGTCTCACCATGATCATATTCATGAAATAGAGATACATTTGGTAGGTAGTTGGTAGTGTTTGGATTGCTTGCTTTGAAACGGGCTGGAGTAGTTGAGTAGTTTCTTGCCTTGGATGAGAAAATGGACTACCTTTGTTATGTATATCGTTATGCCATTGAATTCATTATCGTTATACATTATGTTAATGACCAACGCATCAAATCCTAGTTTACCAGAGAGCTTTTATTTAGTTTCTGCGTCCTTCCAAGATTTTTTTCATCCAGATGTGCTGCTCCTTGTGGCAAATCATATTTACATACTTAATTTCTAAAATGTGTAATTTTTGATAATTTTTAAAAAGGCCATTTTCCTTTTTTATTGCCAAGAAATGCTCAGGGGGTAGACATCACCGTTGTATCACGGTATTATCATTTAAAAAGCTACCTGCTACGTCTCAGCAGCTTGTTCAGGCTATTCGGTAATAATAATGTAAAAATGTGTTGTTGATAAATGTACAATACATTTTATACTAAAAACCCTATTTTTTATTGAAAATAAAATTTATATTTATTGTACTTTGAACGAATCTTCTCTGCTTGTCTCTGTTCACTTAACTAAACATCTAATACGACTGCATCTGCTGTTTTCCAAGAATCCAGACAATCAAAAATTACAAGGCGACAAAAATTGTCCACGTCATACGATTTAAATGACAAGCAGGCCTAAAGCAGTTATTTCAAGAATGCAAGTTTAAGTGCTCACAACAACAGCGATAGCAGTCAGTCAGAGGAAAAGCAGCTCCATATTATTATCTCCTACCATTTTTCTTGTGTTCATGAAAATTACCGGTGTACGTAAATAATTGGCAATAACAATGTAATGTTCATGGTGTCTCTCATTCCAATGTAGATATTTTTCCTGACATCTTTTATACCTTTTTAACTTCACCGTAATCATTATCAGCGGCAGTTAGTTATTATCCACTACAAATTCAGGTAGTGCTTTTGCAAAATTTCTTGGTAAAAATCATCCCCCAATATTAATGCAAATTAAACCTTTTCAAGCAATGCTGCGCACACGCTCATAATTCTAAGTAGTGTCGCCATCCGCGAAATATACCAATGTAACATTTTCCATTGTTTGCGACGCTGTTGATTGCTGTCAACTCTTTTGTACTTTATACTAAAAATCAAAATCAGGAAATACGATAGGACTATGACGCTGCTGACGATGAGTTGAGAAGTTTATAGTTAGGTTATTAGTTAGGTACTGGGTGGGGAAAATGGGATTAAAAGGCTAATAGGATATCAATGAAACGTAGTATTGTTTATTTGCGAAATTAGTTTATTGATGAGGTTGGTTACATTTTACATACATACGTATTTCTGGTGTACTTCATCTTCATGTGTACGTGTATGAGATGCTCTGTTGTACAAAAAAGTTCTGTTAATCTCGTACGACAGCAAACAAGTATCATCATCCGTAAGAGCTGTGAATTATGTATGTGCAAGAAGAAGTGTATCCTGTCAGTTATCATCATGATGTCGATGACTCATTCATTATCAGTATCTCATGGCCCTCGGAGAAGAGAACAGCATATGAATTAAATTGTAACTCAACACTCACTTGTCTTTTGACATGTGTAATATTATGACATTAAACTTTGCTTATGGTTAATTAGCAGGAGGATCTTGCCCATGTACAGCCTTATTTACACACATGTTAGCGTGATGAGTGATGATTTTAGCAGTGTAATGGCTGAAGAACTTGGAAAATTTAAGATGACGAGGAAAAAAGGAGTGAATCAGTTTATACTGTAAAATATAAAATTAATAACATTGCATTGCATTTTAATTCTTTTTCAACTGCCATCAGCATCATCGCATCGCCAACTTTTTCATTTATATATTATGTATTACATAGATTTCAAGTGATTTTTGCGAACACTTTTGTGTTAGTGATTGGTACATGTTCAAGTAATGTCGAATACAAGTTTATCAACACTCAATTTGCATTTATTATCAGGAAATCATTTAAATTTATGAGGTTTTAAAGCCCCTGACAATCAAAACATAAAATAATAATATGAAAGCACACACATATTACATCATAGCAAAAAATATACACTAAAAAGCAATATTATAATAATAAGCACTATAAAAATTAAAAACTCAAACATCCATTTTACTTACTTAGGGCCTGAAATTTGCGAATAAACCCGCTGAGTATGTACACATGTAAATAATTTATAAATTTTAAAATTATAACGCTATTTTGTTATGAAAATATTCAAAAAGAACGATATATGGTGGTGGTGAGGCATCATTAATGATATTACTTACTACAGAATGGAGTACATTTTTTATGTCTCTGGGTGCATGATTGAGTTTTAAGGTTTTTTGGGTATGTTCGTAGCATTGAGGTGATAAAATGTCGAGAAACAAGGGGAAAGATTGTATGCTGTATTCAATATTACGCATCACCAGTCAATGCAACACAGAGATTAAATATATGCAATTTAATGATAATAATGTGCTCGAAGATCGATCCCAAAACTTGCGTGCGTCATGACACGTTGACGATTGGACGGTTATTTCTTTCGGTAATAAATGCATGGAAAATAAACATTTTTATCCAACGAGACGTGCAATAATTTACGACTGTTTTATTCAGTAATACCTTGAAAGAGTTTGTTTTTATGCCTTTTCGCTGTTGTTTTCATATTTTCATGAAAATTATAGCCCATTGTTTCACTTCCCTCTTTCATGATTACAATTTATACGTGTGATGATTTTTTCAACGAGAGCATGAATGAATACGTTAATATGCCATCATCATAAAAATAATTATGCAGGGTTCATGGTTAAATTGATGCTAAAATTGTGTAGGGCAATGTTAAAACGTAAAAGTTACGAGTAATGAAGTAATTAATTTTTTAAACGATCATTGTTTATTTTTTTAGACTTGTTCATCGGATGTTGATTTAACAATTTGATAATATTATTAATATATAATAACCGTATAATATCTTAAACAGCTACATTGAATAATTATATAATATATAATATAGATAGTAGAGTAATAATAATAGTAAATAGTGTATTTTGAATTATGTCTATGTTGTTGTTGTAATGCAGTAGCAGCAAATAACATAATTAGCTCATTTCCCCAATTCTAGGGTGAGCTATTTAATATTTTCATCATCATCTTGTTTTTTTTTCATCTTCTCATCTTTTCACCAGAATAATAATTGCTTATCATTAATTTTTTTTACCTCTTCTCCTTGTTTTTAATTCAACATCAGAAACATCAGTTTTTTATCTTTAAATATTATAATCATAATTATTTTATTATAATAATCATAATAATGTTTTGCAGTGTTTTGTTTTTTTAGTTTAATAGTTTAGCTTTTAGTAGTAGGTAATATATGACCAGGTATTACTCAGATTGCAGTATCATCAGCAGCACAAATATATATAATAATAGTAAAACTTTTATATATATTCAATAGATTATAATATTATGATAGTTTTTTCTTGGATAAAAACCATCATTTTAGTGTGTATTTCTTTGTATGTTATAATTTTTTGTTTACTGCAAGGCTTCATCTTTTTTCATAATATTCGTAATAAAAAACCTCCTTTCTACCCATGCTTAACACTCACACATCATATCATATTATCATCATCATCAGCTTATTCAGTAGTGTTCTCTTCATCCTAATCAACATCAACTCTCATACACTTATGTATCCTCTCATATCATCATCATAATTTTATCATCTACATCAGTATATAATATACAGCTTATTTTTAAAAAATCGTTTCTCTTCTGCTTTCAACTCTGTTACTTTTCCACATCATCAAAGCAAATAGTAATCATCATCGTCCCCAGCAAAAATTCAATCAAACTCCCATCATCTCTCTGTCATATCATATCTATATTTATAATGTGTATCTTTATCAAATGTGGATATTAGAATAAGTATGCAATGTACGTTCCTAGTAGGAAGATATATAAATACATGGATGTTTTATTATCATCATAAACGTCAAACACAACTTCAGTTTTTAAACCATTTTTATGCTTACAATTTACTACAGCTTGCTTGTTGATCTGATCTGTGTTTTTTTGCAGGTTGAACATTTTGGTGACTGTTCGTCTGGAGAGTCTCAATATCATCAACAATAGTGCAAAATACTACACCACATGACATATACAATAATATAATATGATATTTATACTACCTAATATGTGTAATATTTAAGTAAGATAAGATAGTATTTTTTGGACAACATGTTTGTATATTCTATATTTACCTAAAGTGTGTTGTACGTAATATAATAGTATATAAGGATGTGTAGTAACAATACAAGCATTAACTCTTCCTTATCGTAATACCTTATCCTCAGTTACAATAAAACCGCTACAACCTCGGACCTCAACAATACATTTTTACTTAGCTTCTTCCCCATTTATAACCGGACATATTTGACATAAACTAGCCACTTAAAATGTAACAAAACCTGCTTTTTCCTGTCTTCATTAAAATCCTATCATAGCATTAGAACTATACTTAATGTAATACGTAAGAAGAATGATTCGAAAACTTTTTTGCTTCTTGTTTGGTTTGTATTTTGTATCATGTCAGTTGTATATAGTATTTAGCTTGTTTAATTACATAATGATCAAAGCATACTATATTGAGATAAAGCATATTAAATATTCAGTTACTTAAGTAAATTTTGGAAATGATTTTCTTCTCAAATAGCTAACATTTGATGAAT